>BSBK01007624.1:0-195000 GCA_027943335.1 Chamaecyparis obtusa
TATTAGACTTAAAATAATCCATATATTATCATTACAAGATATTTATTAGTTCTCTAATTTAGTATGTTAAATCCATCACTCCACTTTCTTAGAGATGGGTATGAGGTTTAAAAATAATGTATATGCCCTTACTAAAAAAGATATTAGGTTTGAAATAATGTATATATCCTTATTAAGAGAAGTATTAACCCTTGTATTTAGTATGTTATTTCTATCACTTCATTATAATTAACAACAATTTATATATTTCAAGAAGGAAAATAACATTTCTTTAAATTTGACTTATGTTAATCAAATCAAATGCACACACATTAATATCATTAATTTATATTAATTAAATTGATAGTTGTGTGAATAATAATTAGACACTAGGTGTAGGTTAAGAAGTCAAATATGATAGAGAAAAAGATATTTTGTCTAAAAATGTTAATAAAAGTTTGAAGTTGATCAATTAAAAATTAGAAATGAAACTTTCTATTTTGTATTATTCCAAAAATTATTTAGTCTTTTTACTCTACTATATGTTGTTTTTCCACATATGGGTCATTTTTATCATTATGAATCTAATATGATAAAATGTGATAGACAAAAGATACTTAACATAGAAATATTAATGTGATTTTGAAATTGATCAAACATAAATTAGAAATGAATCTTTTTTGTCTGTATTGTTTTTCACGTTTTAATTAGTCTTTTAACTCTACTACATGTTGATTCTACATATGTCCAGGTTATTTTAATAATTGTGATTCTACTATGGTAAATTGAGTAGTTATATTTTACAACTCACTTTGAAGTTTGTCCCTTGTTAAATGTTAAGGGTTGATAGTATTTATAAATACCTATGGGAGATTCCTAAATTGCAAGGGTCATGTTATACTATGTTGACCTCTTTGATATGATTAGCTTTATGGTAGTTCTCAAGTGTTCAAGGACAACAATATCTATCCATGTAGATATTCTAGAATGATGATGAAAACTCAATTTTACTTTAGAGTTCCTATTGAAGTGTTCCTTGCATGATTATAAGGCTCTTGTGTGTTAACTCTTGTCCTATCTTTATTTACACTATGCTAAATTAAAAGTTCTATCTTGAGTCAATTGTGGTATGATCTATTTGCATAACAAATATATGTTTTTTAAATGTTTCTTTGGTCATTATATGTAATTATTTTTTGGATAAATGTAACATCTACCTTGTAAATACTATGTCATGGTTCCAACATCCTTGGAAAGTGTCCTAAAGAACTTAGGGTGTATTAGAAAATATTTTTTAATATTTATTTACTATTATTTTTAATACATTCATAAGGGGTGATGAATTCCACTTGTAGCTAAAAAAGTAGGTTGTCGACATAATTATTTAATATTATTTTCACCACATGTGGAGGTCTATATTAGGATAATTAGTGAAATAAAAAGTGGAAAAAAGAGTGAACTTTGGGATTCTCCAATTGGACGCTTGGAAGAGGCAACATGAGTCTCTTGTTATTCCATTATTTGTTGCATTTAATGTAATGTTTATCTTTGATATTTTGATGCCCAAATTAGAAAGTAAATATTGGAGCGAAAATCGACATCCTTTCACATTTTGTGGAGGCAATATAAGGGTTGGAGATGTTTGGAATGAAGAGACTTCTTTAGATGCCTTGTTTGGCAGTTTTGGAGCTCTTGTCATTCTATATAAATAACTCTTTGGATGTAGAATTTATGAGGAAAAGTTGAATATATAGTTAATGTACAAACACAAGGACATGTCACATGTGGAGGCATAAGGAGGTTGTTCACATGTACATAGGTGATGCCATGTTGGATGAAAAGAGAAGAATGGAAGTGTGTGACATATTATAAACTCATTTTAAAGATAATTCATACTCTCTTCTTAGTGGAGTTTCTTTTTTTGTGAGTGTTTCTCCATGCAAATCTCATGATATGCAACATTCTTATGTTGCTAATTTGTGTCTCTTTACTTCTATCTTAATGTGATGATATGCATGGTTTATTTTTGTTATAAGTTTAGATAAGGTAGTGTTAATAAGCATGATATGAAGGTTGATTTTTAACATGACGAAGGATCTAATCATGGTAATTCCATAATAAGGCAACTCAATTCCAAATTTGCATATAAATTCCTTATTTTAATGTTGGTTTCCAAGTCTTGTATCTCATCCTTTTAATACTTTTTTGGTAAATATTGAATTTGAAAACCTTTTGTATTGAATTCATATATTTATTAACATTGATTATTAGATCTGAAGATTAATCTATTTTTAGGTTTTCCTTTATTTTATGATTTCTTATCTTGACAAGCTCATGAGAATCTATTGGAAAGAATTAGATTTTTTGAAGCCTTATGGAGATATAATGAATATTTTGTTAGTTAACTTTGTTTTGTAGATCTGTGAGATTGGAATCCATGGATATTTCCTATATGATCTATGTTGGGTATTAGAAGCTCATATTTGTGGATCTTAATGGATTTCATTATGTTTTATAACTTGGAGCTCTTGTTTGAAAATATGTGTGTATCCTCTTGTTTGGTGTTTTTTTCTTCTTTGCTTTGTGGTAACGTCTAATGAGAAGGTGTTCATGTTGGATGGGTACTTTTTTCATCCTAGTTACATGGAGAAACATCTTCTATTTGGACTACACGATAGAATGTTTATATTGGATTCATGATTTTGGCCCTTGGTTACATGTTGGAAGATAAGTCATTGATTTATTTGTGACTTATTGAGCTAATATGTTTCATATGATTTAAGCTCTTATAACACTTGGTTTTCTTGTTGGATTCTATTTTCTTTTAATTTTAGTTGTTTCTTTGTAGAGATCTTTATTCTTATTCCATTATTTGGATGACATGTGTGATGCAAATTTATGGTTGTTTAAATGGATTTTAGATTTACAGAGATGGTTTTATAATTTTACATGTTAACCATAATCTATGGTGTGTAGTTCTAATAAGACTATATTCATGATGTTTTGAATGAATGTGGTTACATGTTTGCATAGATTATTTGAGGGTTATTATTGATCTATGGTTACAATTATGTGGGTTTATTTGGTAAGTCAGGTCTAGTGTTGATCTTGGTGTTTAAATATTATAAATTCACATGTTATTCATATTTATCTTTGTTTTTCATGATTGATATTAATTTGGAGTTGAATCTTCACAATAATTTGAGATTGGTACACTTATTATGTATTTTTCCTTTGAGATTCTTTATATGTGTAGATCTTGTAAATTGTTTGATTTGGATTTTTTTTGGTAGACCTTAAACTTGGTTACCATTATTACATTAGTATATTGATTGTAATGAGAAAAAATATTTTTTGGGGGTTACCTCATATAGTTTTCATTTGAGTCTTAGTATAATTTTGTGGTGTGTGAGAAGGACTAATCAATTTTAGTGGAATATTGATAATTATAATGGTGATGATGCCAACTTTTTATCACTTTCAATGGGACATAATGTGTTTCATCTTATTTGTTTCAATAATTTTATTATAATTTATTATTTTAGTATGTAGTGAGCCATGGATAATATTTGATTAGAAGATCTAGATGGTTTTTACAATGGTTGTTGATGTCATGTGGAGAAATTGGATTTTTTCTTTAGATTATAGTGAGATATTGACATCTTTGGTTCTATTAAAGTAAGATGTGTGGTATTGTATCTTCTCCATTTGGATGTAATGTCTCACCTCTTCCCTTTGGGATTTATTGGTGTTTAGTTCTTTAGCTATGTTGGGGCCAAAGAGGATCTTTAGTTAGGAGATGACTATCATGATGTCTAGAGACTTGGTTACATTGTTTAGTGAGAGATTTGTTAGTGACATGGATTCATCATTTGATGATGGATTTTTATCTTAATGTGGTTTGGTGTTGGTAATATCTTGTTTATCATGTAGGGCCCTTGAGTCTTTTACGAGCTACCAATTTATAGTATGTTCTTTGGAGCATATGATCTCCTAGGAGGATATGTTATATCATTATGTCATGTTTGTGTTCCTAATTATTCATTTGAAAATTTGATATTGGTCTTGTTTTTTATCATTTATTTTGAGTATTAGTCATTAACTTGGAGCTTCATAATTTTGCACAATTGTATTTGAAGTCGGCATGAATTAGATGGTGTACTCATGGAGACTAAAGATACTTTGGTAAGGGTAAGATATCAAGTGTTTATGGATATTTTGTGCTAGGATGGTTATTCTTTGATTGGTATTTTAGGAGAAATATTGAGGATACTACACCTAGTTATGGATGTGAATCCATTATGGATCTAAAGAGAAGATTGTCATGTATTATAAGCTTTTATTTCTTGGTGTTATATGCACATAATAATCATGTATCCCACTCTTGATCTACTTGATAGGTGAATGATATAAATGGTTGATAAGTCCATTTTAATGACTTTTCATTTGGCCTAATAAAAAAAAATTTGCTAGTTATTGCTGAATTTTATGTAAAAAACCACAACACTTTCTAAGTGATAAAGACCATTTCATAATATTGAACCATGTTTGCTAGTGAATAGATATAACATACATATATGCATAATTATGTGTGAAAAATGTGTTCAAATTGTTTGGTTATCATTATGGGGAGCATTTTTTATGAACTAATGTGTTATTACGACAAATTTGGTAAAAATCCATTTGGATTTCTATAGTTGTGTGACTATAGAATCAATAGTAGTTCATGTACTCAAAGGGAACAAGGTGCAAAGAAAACATTTAAGGATTACTTGTGTCTATCTGACACCATGAAGACTCATATTTGTAGTAAACATATTTGACACATTGGATACCTTCACCATATCCATTTTTTATAGCTTTTTTTGCATTTTTATTATGTTTAATTAAGTCCTTTGTTATGACTAGTTTGACACTTTCATTAGGACTCTATCTTCATCTATATTCTCCTAGATTCAATAAATGTCTTTCTATATACTAGGAACGTGTGCCAACTTAAGATCAATTTATTAGATTAGTCTCTCTATAAATGTATTTTCGAAGAAGAACCATAGGTTGTTAAAACTTTCTATAGAAGCTTACTATTTACAACAATACATTATTTTTTGTATGTGATTAGTTGAATAGATGGATGAATGAATGTATACATAAGAATATTTTGAATAAATGAGTGTATAAATAGAAGATTTGTATCATAGAAATATTGTTCAATTATTAATAGAAGAGTATACCTATCCAATTTAGGGCTCACTTGAGGTAAAGTGCTACTCTCTAGATTAATTAGTGTTTTTGCAATTTGGTTTGATAGATAGTTTATTCAATGTGATTTATGATTTAATTTAATAGTTTATTTCATGATTTCATATTTCTTAATTCTTGTAACTCAATAAGTTGAATTATCTCATGAGAACAAGTCTATTACCGATTTATCAATTATCTTTCATTATGATCACTAGTAGTTATTAATATAATTAGTTTTTGATTCTCGAATATAGTTCATAGTTCAGTTAAAGTGCATTTTCCTTTAGGTAAAGCTACAATTTAATTAATTTATAGATTTCAACAACTTAGGTATTTCATATTGTACATATAGTACAAGACCATTTCAAGTTATGAATATGGTTGGAAATTTAATGTACCATGTACCCATTAAATGGTTTCTTAGTTTAGGATAACTTCATCTCTTACCCATAGAGCTTACCTAATTAGCCTTAATTATCAGTTGATATGAGGGACCACATAATTTTGGCACATATTCTTGATTTGGTGTTAAACCATGATATTATCTAGGTTGTTTATTAGTATTGTATGCTTTCACAGGAATATAAATATTTTATTTTAGTACTTAGGATTGTTAGAATTTAATCAAACATCAAGATTCTTTACTAACTATGTACAAGAAAGCTAGATAGTGGACTGCATTTATTTCATACACATAGGGGATCAATTTGCAAGGTTCCTTCCTTGAAATATCAATAGAGAAACCAATCCAACTAATATGGTAGAAATACATGAAAATTTTCAATCTCCTCCATCCATACCTCCATCTTAGTCTAGATCCAATCCTATTCTTGGTTGTGCATAATCCAATGGATCTCATCCTACCATAGGGGATGTAGGGGGTGAAAAAAATAATAATGATATGACTACATTTTATTTTCCCATCGTTGACCAAGAATGAAATATTTCACTTAAGGGCATATCATCGTCAACCTTTCCCAATTTCTATGGACTCACTCAACAAAGGATCCAAATATATATATTTCACATTTTGATGTTATTTGCAAGAGTTATGATTATATTATATATTTTGACATAGTAAAACTATTTCCTACTACTCTCAAGGACTCTTCCTCAATATGGTTCATGGGATTAAAGAGAGATGCTATAGATAATTGGGCTACAGTAAAGGAAAAATTATTTAAAAATATAAATAATACTACAATGGAGGTGATATGAGAGGGTGATAGTTTCATAATGAACTAGAGGGAAGATGAACCTTTGGAGGATTGTATGGAAATATTTTTGTTCTTCCTACAAAAAAATAGACGTAATTGGTTAATGGATGAATCTCTAAAGTTAATCTTTGTAAGGGGAGTTAATGAAGATTTCTTAGATGCTTTAAATTGAATAGTAGGTTGAGACATCTCTTAGGTTCCCTGGAAAGATGTCTATGAACTCTATAGAAACTACTATAGGGTCATAAGTATTGGAGTTGATAAGTAAACAACCCACAACTCCCAAGAACACCTACATGCAAACACCTATCACAGAAAGAGAGAGAAGCAAGAAGCTAGAGAAGCTTGAACGCATGGATCCATGAAAGATGAGACATTCTTGATGTGAAAAAAAAAAAAGTTGCAATTGTATAAAATGATTGTTTCTCAATATTTTACTATTTGTTATCAAAACAAGAGGAGATCAATCCTTATAAAAGGAGATCTGAAACCCCAAAAGGGTAAAACCTAGGTTGCACAATAATAATTAATAAAGCAATTAATTAATATATGCCTAAAGTTAGCTTAAGTAGAAAGAGATAATAAGTGAGTAATAAGTAAACACTTTATTACTCTAACAATAAGAAAAATACGTGTAGCTTAAGATATATTACTTCAAATACAACTGTTGGAGTCTCAAGAATGGATATTAGTAACTTGCTCAAGAAAATAAAGCATGAAATCATGAATCACATAAAAAATAAGCTAGGTACCCTACCTTCTAGAAATCAACAAGAGGATGTAGAAGTTTCATTAAAAAGTAATGCACCCATTGTTACTAGAAGAATAAATACTACAAATGCAAGAGGATAGCCAAAATAGAAGACAAATATGAGAGACCTATCTTTAAAGATTTGGAGGACAAGGATGGCCAATTTTTCTACCTATCCCAACATAAACCATGGAATCAAAGACTAGGTAGAAAACAAATAGTAATTTTCCATGTCATTCAAAATAATTATAACAAGGACCAAGAGAAAAAAAACCTTTCATAGCCCACAACATCATCTATAAATCATCTATTTTCTAGAAACCTCCTTCACAAGTTGTGGCCCCATAATTTTAACATGAATATTCCATACATGAATGATTCTTCTATGACTCTTTTGTCTACACATGTTGAAACTAAACTAATAATACATCATAATATAAACAACCATCTAAATAAGTAACATCAAACAAAGTTTATTTCAATTATCATAAACCGCAAGAAAACTTTTTGTTTTGATTATTATTGATCCCTAAGAGGGTCATGCCTAAATAAGGGTAGTCATGATGTTTCATAGGTATGGGGCCTGTTGCACATTGTAAAAAAACCTTTTGGATTTTAGAAGCTGGATCTTCATGGTAATGGGTTTAAGAAAAAGGAAAAAAGGAATTTCCTTGAAAAAATAGTTGAATCAAAGGGTAATTTTCCAATGAAAATATTTTGTAACACTTCAAACCTCCCTAGAAGCTTTAAAGAAACTTTCTAAAGAATGTATGTATTTTCAAGAAGGAAGACACAATGTAGTGAACACACTTCTGATGTAGATCAAAACCAAACATAAAGTGCAATGTTTGGATTCTAGATAGAAATTATTTGTATGAGGGCTCTAAAAAAAGGACACATGTTCCAAATTTCAAAGTAATTAACCATTCTAAGGAATTAATTAAAAAAGGTAAAATTCATCTTCTATTTCAGAGGCATGTGGAAGAGTAAAAAAACATACATGGTCCACAATTTTTTATGATAAATGGAAGACAAAATGACAAACATTAATAAATAGGATTTTTTGTAAAAGAAATCAACATAGAACACATTGTTAATAAATGAAGAAAGGAAAAAGAGGCACATTCTCCACAATTTATTTAGAGAAAACATGTTAAGGCTAGAAAATAGATCGTATATTAAAATATTCTCAAAATAATACATTGCCCAAGATAAAACTAAAGTACTTCTCCTAGGTAGAAGGAAAGAACTGCAAATTCTCCGCTTTTTTGCAATAGGTCTGGGGTTTTATAGATAATTTCCCCTATTTTCTATGTGATGGTGTCATTATCTTTAATCATGGTGGTAGTTAATAGCCTCCCATGCTAAGGATTTTTATATTATTAATTGTTATGCCATCAAGTGTTGGTACCAAAAATACCTTTTTGTAAACTACTTTACCATCATAGAAAATAATTTGTTAGCTCCACTTGCCATAATTATTATTTTTTGATGCACGGTGGCGTTTCCCAGATCTAGGAAATCCCTATGGAACATCTCATGTGGTGGATGAGTGGATCCATAGCTTTTGAGGATGCAAGGTCCATAGCTGTCAAAATTATACAACAAAAAATTGGACACATGTCATGTGGGTGGGTGCCTTTGGAGCTTCCCGCTTGAATATGGTTTAGTGTGTGTGGTGATGACACATGGTGAGTTGACAAGTAGTTTCAGAAATTGGTCTCAAATATAGTTGAGACTAGGCACTAAATTGATGTATGTCCAATTACATCAATTTCCTTAATTATGAGATAAATTTGTTGATGTTTAGAACTATAGTCGAGAAACTGATTATTGTAGTTGGATTCTATAGATTTTGTGACTCGCAAGGGAACCTCACTTGCAAGGTTGAGCTCAAAATCTATGTTTTTGTATACTAGCATTTGAAAAATATTTATCCTCATCAACTCATGTGTGATATCTTGGATAGGTTATCAGTAATGAACTTGATGATTTGAGGGCCACCAGATGTGCTACATGTGTGAAGGGTACTATCATTCCCCATTTCTTGCATACAAATTTTAGAGTTAGAAAATTTTGATGCAAAAATTTTATTGGGAAGTGTACCATCCTAAAAAGTAAGCACTTAATTTGTGCTTATTTTGGGACTATTTTGAGCCTACTTTAGTATGTTTCTTAAGGTAGGATCTCATATTGCACTTAAATGCATGCTTTATTCAAATATAGGTCCTCCTTCTTCAAACTCGAGTTTGGATCTAACTTCTATGCTTTATTTCCCATTTTTCATCCATCTACATAATTCATTTCATTTCATTTCCCATGTAGGTCCTATACATGCCTTTTTGGATATGAGGATCAACCTTGATTTCATTTCCCACCTAGGTCCTATACATGCCTTTTTGGATCTTGGGATTAGACCTGATTTCCTATCAAACTAAAGCTTTCATCATCCATTTCAGACATGCTCCCCTAGGTCCCAGACAAAAATTCAAAAAAATTATCTATAAAAGGCCACTATTTGCAGTTGTATCTTGGAAAAGGCCTCTATTTGTGGCCTTGTCCTAGAAAAGGCTTCCATTTTTTACCTTTTCCTAGAGCTTTATGATTTAAACAATATTCAAATTGTATTAATTTTTTGACACGCATTGGTTGATATTTCTACGTGAATTGGTCGATAATTCAACCAAAGGGCTTGTCGCAATATTTTGGTCAATTGATCAACACCCAAGTTGAGCATCTTAATTTTGACCCTTGTTAGCATCGAAAAAGAGGTCATATGCTTGTAAAATGTTGTGTCGAAAGATTTTATTTTTGACGCTAGCTCACATCATAGCTCGACAAGGATGCAATGTCTACGATGAGATTTTGGTCGAAATATTCGTCGATGGTTGGAATCAGCAAACTCATTTTTGATGAAAATAACATCAAATGTGTCCATTTGAGGTCAATCAATCAACAAAAATAGTTAAAAATTATTCATAATCTTTAGTTCATGAAATTGTCAAAACCTATTATGCTTTTGTAGCTCATTAACAGTGGAGGTTTGAAGGAATCAATTATTTGGTCAATTATGAGAAGGTAAACAACAAGATAATATTATTGTATCTTTCATTTCTTGTATTCGTTCATACATTTTCCCTTCTCTTCACCTTTAGTAATATATTGGATATTGTGCAGTGTACATAAAGGCAAGGTGGTAATTATTATCAGCAATCGGCAAGTATAAGTCTTCTAGGCCTTACCTAGTAGCTAGGAATAAAGATAGCAGAGCTCAAGAGACCATAATAGTTTCTCTCCATCTTTGGTCCATACGATTGAGGAAACATTTTACCTTTCATTAGCTCATCAAATGTAGGGATCTGAAATATTTTAATAGAATATTTTCATGACAACATATATTACTTAAGTTGACGTTGCATGAATTTATCTACTTTGTGCACTTGTGGACTATGGGGACAATAATAAAGAAGCATCTCCTCTAGTGGCCTGCATTAGTCAGGCCATGGGAGGGGATACTTATTTATTGATGTCCCCATTGTCCACAAGTGTGGGAAATAGATAAATTTGTGTACCATCAAACTAAAATAATGTATGTTATACATGAAAATACCATTTATTAAATTCTTTTAGATCACCGCATTTGATGAGATAGCGAAGGTAAAATGTTTCCTCAATCATATGGACCAAAGACAGAGACCAACTATTATGGTCTCTTGAGCTCTGCTATCTTTAGTCCTAGCTACTAGGTAAGGCCTAGAAGACTTATACATGTCGATCATCAATAATAATCATCGCCTTTCCTTTATGTACACTGCACAACATCTAATATATTACTAAAGGTGAAGAGAAGGCAAAAAATATGAATGGATAAAAGAAACAAAAAATACAATAATATTATCTTGTTGTTTACCTTCTCATAATTGACCAAATAATTGATTCCTTCAGACCTCCAGTGTTGATGAGCTACAAAAGCGTAACAGGCTTTGACGGTTTCATGAACTAAAGAATATGAACAATTTATTTTTTATCCTTGGAACCCTGAAATATTGAGCTTCTCTTTGTTTCAAGAATAGTTTAACATTCTCTACTTAACAGGGCCAACCACGTGAAGGTGGAAGCTCATTTGGCCCCTCCTAGGAGCCCCTTATGACCCCTTACGATACTTTAAGACCTCTAAGATGTATTTTTAGGGATTGTAAAGGGTCATAAGGGGTCATGAGGGGTCCTAGGACACAACAACTAAGAAACATAAATGTAGGCATCATGGTCACAATTCTTTGGAGACACAACATAATTGAGTGGTATACCCAGACAATGCAATGCAAGCACTACTCCTCCAATTCTAAGTTGACACTATAGGGTCCAAAAAAAATAGATAAGGAATAAATTGAGAGAGTAGAGGAGGAGGGCCATAATGACCAAAATAATATAGGTTTGCAAAAATTATATGGAAATTATAATCTTCATAAACCCTAGAATATTTTTGTCGATATGGTCCTATGCCCTCTGCTCTCTCAATTTATTCCTCTCTCTCTCTCTCTCTCTCTCTCTCTCTCTCTCTCTCTCTCTCTCTCTCTCTCTCTCTCTCTCTCTCTATTTTATTCAATGTATCCATCATTATCTATGGTTTTTGGATCCTAAAGTGTAAAATTAGAACAAGAGGAGTAGTGGTTGCATTGTACCATCTAGGTATACCACTCAATTATGTTGTTTCTCCAAAGAATTGTGACCATGATGCCTACATTTATGTTTCTCAACTGTTGTGAGATTAAATTCTTGTAAGGAACATGTTGTTTCTATGTGGAACTACATAGGATCATTACCAAAGGGGGTTCCAAATTAGAAAACTCCCTTTCACTAACCATTGGATTGGAGGGTGATCACTAAAACATGTAGGTTCTGGGGTTGAAGGTGAGTGAAATTTGTGGCATGGGTATTGCAGTAGCCCAACTGCCTTAACAAGGACCCTATTTTCTTTTGGAATATATCTACATATGTCAAATACATGGTGTATTAACCACCAATTGGGTCATTGAATGAGTTTTGGAGTGATATTGACAAAGCCCTAGGATTTGAGGGTTTATGGAGTGAGATTGACAAAGCCCTAGGATTTGAGGGTAATCCTAATGGTTTTTGGATCCTACAGTGTCAACTTAGAACCAGAGGAGTAGTGGTTGTGTTGCATCATCTAGTTATACCATGCAATTATGTTGTGTACACTCCAAAGAATTGTGACCATGATGCCTACTTTTATGTTTCTCAGTTGTTGTGAGATTAAAAGTCTTCTAAGGAATATGTCGTGTCTATGTGGAACTATGTATGATCATCAAAAAAGTGGGTTTCAGATTATAAAACTCCCTTTCACTTAATAATTATGAAGCCATCAATGGTATACTAATTTTTTAGGATTGTAAGTTTCTATTGATGGCTTCAAATTACCAAGCAAAAGGTGTTTTCTAGTACAAAAGACTTAGTAGCCTTCGGGGCCTTTTGCTTGAATGCATTATATCCTTGACGTACTTCATGGAAACATTTTGCATCAAGATTACAGGGAAATGTAAACCAAGATTCATATAGAGAAAGGTGTTTCTCTTGGAAAATGGTTGATGGTGATTGATGAAGTAGATTTGAAAATGATGATTGATCCAATTCAAATTGGTGCAACATTTTCAAATCTTCTTCATAATCATCATCAAATGAACATTTTCAAATCTTCTTTATCATTCATCATCTCAGTAGTCTATAATCATCTTCTATCAAATGATTATCCTTGAAAAGAGGATAGTATCAAGAAAATATCATGAGAGAGAGCTTTGAAAATAAGAATAGTGGTAAATTGTAACATATTTTTAACTCCTTGGTAGGAAAATCCTTCAACTCGGCTATTGTGATTAAAAGCATTCTAAGGAATGCACAAGATAGCACTAAGTATCATTGTGTTAAAGGATTGTAACCCCATTTTTGAATGTTTTAATAACTTGGTTGGGTTAATTTCAAGGCATTTCTATTGAATTTGGTGTCTTCAAGTCTAACTTTCTCGTGAGAGTTTAGTATTTTTGTTGTTGCTTTGAATCATGAATTAAGATTCATCCTCATATTGTGTTTTTTATGATTAGGAGATGAATCCTAATATTGGATCATATTAGTCTAACCTTTCCAATGTAATAATAACCATTGGATTGCAGGGTGATCACTAAAACATGCAGGTTGCAAGGTTGAAGGTGAGTGAAAGTTGTGGCATGGGTACTACAATAGCCCACCTTCCTTAAAAAGGACCCTATTTTATTTTGAAATCCATCTACATATGTCAAATACATGGTGTATTGGCCACTGGTTGGGTCATTGAAGGATTTTTGAAGTGGGATTGACAAAGCCCTAGGATTTGAGGGTTTATGGAGGCCTAATTGGGGCTTTCATAATTGCAGAGGTCATAGGACCAAATAAACTTGATAATTCTATGATTGGATGTATTTTATGATCCTGTCCAAGGTTATATACTTGGGGGAGGTGTTTAGAGGTAGGTCCCTTTGTAAAAGTCACTATTTTGGGGCTAAAAACTAGGTACATGGTTAGGAAACTAGGGTACTTTCCAAAACAACCCCTTGAAAGATTTTGATATGTTGTTTTAATCAATAATGGCTATCTTAAAATTTAATTTAATTTCTTGGTGTCTTGGGAAAATTTAAATAAGGGATAAATAAGGTGCTATTGAGTATGAGTTGTAAGTGACAAATAAATAGTTGTCGAGTTGAAAACTATGTTGTCAACTTGACAACATTACTAAACCAATGTAAACAACCCAAGAGTCAGTTTAGGACTATTAAGAAATAGTTACAATTGGTTTTTAATCATAAATCACCTATGTGTGTGTGTGTGGCTTAGGATTGTGTCCTAGGTCTTCCAAAGTTGCTTACAAGCATTATAAGGACCTTTGTTTATAGTTTGGGCAATTAAAATGTTGATAAGATGTGTTATTGATTTGGGAATGGAGTAAAATGATTTCATTTTGATTTTTTATTGTCTACATATCATTACTATATTGTATCATTGACATTTAAGGCAGAGGAAGTCGGTTTAGTCTTGATTGTTCCTAGATTGTACATGATGCAGGAGTGTCTATGAAGGCACCTAAGGACAAGAAGTAACCAGTTGGTCAGAGAATGGAGAGAAGCATGAAGGCATCCATACAAGTTAATTAGGATATCCTAAAGCCTATCATGACAATTTGCAATGAACAATTTGATAATATTGGTAAAGCTCCTAAAGGGCCTGATAAGGACCTTAGGAGAAAAATAATGTAAAAATAAGCCATTAGAGCTCTTGGGGATAAATTGGGTAACTAGGTTCTTGAATAGGTTTAATTGATCCTATGTTATTAGAATCCATTGGATTGGATTGGTTTTGTGGTCTAATTTGCATTTAAATGTAAGTTAGAGATTTGAATTTCAAATCCTAACGGCTAGTTAGGAAAAGGTGGGAAATGAAGATTAGTGTTGTTTATGGTGTTTAAACACTTCCAACTGATTGGGATCAGTTTTGGAAGTTAGGAGAGGATATTTTAAACTTGTTTCATTCAAATTTTGTTAGTGGTGTGAAGTGGGTGTGGACTGGTATTGGAATATCCAAGGTTGTACTAGTTTTTGATGCAATAAAAGAATAGTTTCTTGCAAATTTGTTAATTTCTTTGATGTTATATTGAATCCAAGCATTGTATAACCTTATTGGATGTTTATATACTTTTTTTGAATCATTTACAAGCAATTTTGATTGATTTTTAAGCCATTAAGGCTGACTATGTCGTGACATTCCATGTTTTGTCAAGGGTTTCAAGCAATGAATGGTAGATTCATCCCCATGTTGTACTTACTATGATTGGGGGATTAATCCTAACATTTTACAATAATTTATTTACCTTTTTTAATGCAAGTATAACACTTTTATGTAGGGTGATCACTGAAAAGATTGTTGATTGCATGGTTTTGAGGATGGAAATGAAGGCATGGGTATAGCAATGAGAGATCCACCTTCATGAGGGGCATATTTGATTATTTTCAGAGTTTTTTTATGATCATTTAATGGTGAATCAACTATGATTTTGGTTTGGAAAGTCTTGGAGAGTGGAGATTTGAAAAACCCTTGTTTTGAGGGCTTAGGGATAGCCGTATTGGGGGTTTTGAGTTTGCATTGGTTATAGAACCTTTTTGAATTTATAATCCTTTGATTTGAACCCTATTGAGATATTTTTTAGAGTCTTGGGTCTTGGGAGTAATCCTACTTGGTACTTTCTTTGTTAAATGGACCATTTTCATGCCTAAAATAGGGGTACTGTGTGGAGTTGGGTGTTTTGGTCCAAAACAACCTATGTTGGGTTTTGGAGATGTTATATAATACTAAAAAGGGTGTCTGAATACCTCATTTATTTGTCTATTGTTTCAAGACTCTTGTGTGGAAAATCCACTTTTCTATTGTTGGAGACCTATTTATAGGGAAGCAATTAGGCCTAGTAGACCCTCTGCATCAATGCAAGCAATCAACATTTTGTTATTTTGAAGTCTTCATGGATTGTTAGACTCTCCCTCCTTATGTGGTTAATGTGTTTGGTGGGAGGAGTCTAATGTTGTATAGTATGTCATTGTATAGAGTTTAATGCAGGGATATGCAAGGATGTGGTGGAAGAGACCACAAATGGAGGCAAGTTGTTGATTGAGGGTGTAGGGAACAACACCAGTCATTAATGTGGGCATATAATTTGAAGGAATGGTATATTTTATGATGGATCTTGGTTATTAGAATCTGTGTGGATGTGTAGGATCCCTTGGGAGGATCTAGAAGTGTGTGGAAGAGTCCTTGCGACAAAGCCCTAGCCTTTTAGTGATTCTTGTTGATTTAAATTCTTAACATTTCTTTATTACTATTCATAATCTTAATGACCTAAGATTTTCCAACAAAACACATGTCATTGATCACTCAACATAGGACTATTAGTGTGTAGCTTGATTGAATGATGGTTATAATTATAAAATGATGGCCTGAAGACATGAAATTTAAACTTTGAAATGGAAGAGGTAGGGTAAAAATGCAATTTAGTTTAAAGATTCAATCATGTCATATGGTACAGTCCCAAGTTGGGGTATTTTATGAATATCGATGCAGAGACTAGTTGTAGCAGCAAGGAAGAAGAGAAAAGTGGAAGAAGAAGAGGGTACTAGGAAGGGTACTCTTAGAGAGAAAGTTGCAACTATGATGTGGGGTGTAAGGACTTGTAATGAAGTCTTGGTGGATGTTGGAGGAGACAACATAGAGGAAGGCCTAGAACATCTTGAAGATGAGGTAGATTTGTGGGATAATTTTGGTGTAGGAGAACCTATCCAAACACCTAAGGAAACCTTGGGATATCATGGAATGAGTGGATATACAAAGTCCCTAAAGATTAATTGGGATCTCTTGAAGCCTATTATGGTAATTTGTAATAAGCAATATGGTTTAAATGTCAAATGTCCTAGAAGTCATGGTAAGGACTTAGGACCAAAATGATTTAACTTGGGTCAATAGTACCCCAAAGGTTAAATCAAGGTCTAGATTTTCTTGACCAAGGTTAAATAGGTCCTAGAGATTTAATCCTCAAAGTTTTAATAATTTCTATGTAATAAAACACCAAATAACACAAGTTAACAATTTAAATTTTTCAAATGTTAACGACTAATTATGTTTTGGTGGGAAATGGAAATTAGGAGGTTTAAACAAGTATAAATCCTTCCCAACCACTTGGTATCATTTGAGGAAGTTGATAAATGACTTATAAACATTCTTAGACGTTGGGAAGATAGAGAAGTACAAACTAGTGAAGAGATTGTACGGACTGCACATAGCAATTGAATA
The DNA here is from genome assembly GCA_027943335.1 of Chamaecyparis obtusa. Taxonomy (NCBI): domain Eukaryota; kingdom Viridiplantae; phylum Streptophyta; class Pinopsida; order Cupressales; family Cupressaceae; genus Chamaecyparis; species Chamaecyparis obtusa. The sequence continues at coordinate 17,068 of BSBK01007624.1, forward strand.
AGTTCATGATTTCTTGCATATTTTGAGTCTTCATTGCATTGGTTTCCATTGTTTGATCATTCAAATGTGTTGAGGGATTTTTTTAATATTTTTTTGATCCATCATTTAAGGATTCCATTCTGTAATATCAAATATATTTGAAAAGGGGATGTAACTGTCAGTTTTCCATTATTTTCATTAAGAAAAATGATGTAACTGTTACCAATTTTTGGTACCAAGCTCAATCAATGAGTTGTCATGTTTTAAAATAATTTGAGGTTACATCTTGTTTCTACTAAAATACATACATATTCAAAAGATTGAACATTTTGAGAAGAATTAATCTTTACTGACAACATAAGTGAACCATGTCTCACACAAGACGTGAGACTAACCCTTATGATACAAGTGAAAACAAAGCTATATATTTTAAAAGATGCTAAAATTAAAGGCAAAAATAGTGTAGGGTGACTCCTCATTGCTTGGATGATGAGCCCAGCTTGCGTAGCTTTACCTTGTCTTTATTTCTCCCATTTATCTTGTGTCCAGCCACATGATAGCTTACTGCTCCATTCTTGCATATGAAAGATAGAAATGACGTTAGATCTCATAGATCTAAGAAATGACATGTCATCATGCACTATGGATACCCACATCTACAAATATATAAGTTTGTTTCTCAGATGCATCACAAGGGGTAGCCTATCACGGATGTCTGATAAAGCATGAGATATCAAAGCAAAAACCTCATATGCCATTTTTTTTTGTAACTAATTTACTTCATGTGCAGTTACAAATGTCTATCATGTAGCATGTGGAGTTAAATGTGGCTCCCACAAGGGTAGAGCCCAGTGTACTACAAGATAGAAAATCAACTACAAAAAGATAGTAGCATCAAGCTGGTATACAATGAGATAACGTAAAAGTACAATCTATTTATTGGGTACAATGTTGCTGACACTTCAAAGGAGCTGTCATAAAATAAGTATTTTACATTTTAAGATAGTAATGAGCTGAAAATAGTGACATGTTATGCCATCAGAGAAGGATGGAGAAGCATATAATAATCCAACAATTAGTAGTGCAAAGGAAAGGACAATATTCATTTAAGAAGCATAGATGCATAGCAATCTTCAAAGGACAACATGATACACTATGACAACAATTAATGCATGTGGTTAGTAAATGAAAGGTTTAGATATAAAGAAAATCAGTTTTAAGAGCAGACACGTGTATGTTTTCAGCCACATTAAATAGATGACTTGATATCCTATTGTGCAGAGAAACGTAACTTCAAGGATCTTAGACCAAGCATTGAAGAAAATAAATGCAGGGAATCAACTGTAATAATTGAGGAGACAAACAACCAAGAGAAGAATTATCAATCTATTCACATATATGCTGCAGATAAGTCAAATGTTGGGATGCTCGTGTGTGCTAAGAAAAGCACCTTCATAGGGTTAGTATTGCAAATAAATGAATAAATCAACTAAATTACCACAAAGCATAAGCTATTTAAGAAAATAATTGACAATTAAGCTCTCTATGGATCTCTATTTAGGGATGCTAATGCAAAGCTCTCAACAAGCTTCCATTAGTGACAGTCCTAAAATGAGAATAAATGATAAAAAATGCTAAACAATTAATTCCAAATGAAATTTCACCTATTTAGCTCTAAATTTTCCTTTCTAGCTATAAATTGCAAGAGGTTTGATGCTATTCTTAGATTTGTGGATGATTATTGCTTGAATTATGCCTTGCTTTTATAGATTTTGGCAAGGGTAGGGGGTGTAGTTGATTTGATCGTGGTTTGATGAGGGTTAAGTCCATGGTTCCACTTTTGGAGACCATTTAAATATTTTATCCTCAAAGCTTGGGACAAGAGGACAAAATGAGTGGATGATGCATTCTCCAAGTGAGTGATTGAGATTTGATTTAGGCTTGATCCATGTGAGCTCCATCCTTAAATCCTATTGGTTGATGATTTTTCCTCCCATTTGGTGGTTGAGGGAAAATAGGATTTAATCAATTGAATTTAATTAACATCTTTAGCCATGTGTACCCCTTGAATGGGTTGATTTGATTTAAATGAAGTATGTAATTAATTAGATTAATTACATAATTACTTGATTTATCATGATTTATTTTATTTAAATTGAATTTATGGCTTTTGATTTTTTTAATTAAATTGAATTATGGCTTGATTTGAAATTTGATTTGATAAATGCTTGATTTGATTCAATTGCTCTGATTTTTGCCTTGATTGTTCACTCGGTTTGTCTTGTCCAATTTTAGGTGATTACAAATGCCCCTCTTTGAGTCAACATGCAAAGCATGTCGATTCAAAGAATGTCCTAATTATCCTTGATATACAGTCCTGATTCTGTTGATGGTCGATTTCAATGTTTGATAGAAGATGCAGATTTTGATGATAGATTTGATGTAGTTCTAATTGATTGAAAGCATGCCTGATTCAATGTTTTGATGCCCCACTTGATTGTTAGCAAAAAAATTTCCGTTAAAAGATTTGAAACAAGTTCTCTAATTTGAAATGATGATGTGATTGCATGCCCTCTCGGGAAATGAATCGAAATGATTGTGGCTGATTTGGTTGAGATTTGGAAATTTTGATTTGTTTCCTGATATAGAAATTTAAAAATGACCTGATCATGAGAGAATTTGATGAGAAAGATTTGATTGATAAGATGTTGTTGATGTTGTGGATAAGTTGATGATGTTTTGATATCGCTTGATGTCAATCAGAATCACTTGGTTGATGTTGATGTCATTCTGATAGAATAAGTTGATGGGTTGATATTTCACTCTCAAGATCTAGAGAGACAAAACAATGATTTTCCTTCCTCACGATATAGAGTTAGGAGATTTGATGCGCTCAAGATGAGAAAATGGATGATAGGATAACTTGATTAATGTTAGATGATCAATTCGATGATTTGATTGATCGATATTTGATATGCTTAGTTAGATGCTTTGATGCTATGGAGTTTATTGGATGTTCTCATGATGCAAAATAATGGACTGGTAAAAGAGAAGGGTCATCTATGGGTATAGGTGTGGAGATAGGAATAGGTGATGAATAGAATTAGGTTGAACCTATTTGATCAATATGATTGATTATTGATTATGTGTTTGATGTAGCTTGGATCATTTGATGGATCATGGTTTACATGTACTTGTATCTTGATGATGTTGATGTACCTTTGATGATTAGATTGAGAATGATTTTTGATAATGGATACTTTAGACATTGATGGTGTTGGTCAAGACTTTGATCATATTGATGGACATTTGATGATGTAGATTTCAAGACATTTGATGATGTACCATTTATGATATCATTGATCATTTGATGTATCTTGATTTGGTCTTTTGATGATGATAACTCTACCCCCTTTATCTTTCCTTACATATATTAAGAAAAAGGATCCATCCATGCTAACTAACATGCAATTAATCTATATGGATGCAACTAGCTGTCACTATTCAGAATTTGGATGCTTATTTTCATCATCAAGCTTTTGGAACATGAAATTGGTACAACCCTCACTGGTTTAACCATGATGATATGAATACCTCTTTCCTCAGATTTTAACAATTGCAAGTAAATAGACAAATAATTGATCCCTTTCATATACAAATATCCTTGATGATTCTTTGATGATCATGCCATTAGACGGATTTGCATACTACATGAATCAACATGGCAAGCACTCAAGTAGAAATCAAGAAAATATCATGTCTTCATCATCGCTCATCTAGACAAACTTCATCGATTTGCTAAAAAGACATGATTCCAAAAATTAAGTAACACTTTGAAAATTTTTGCTTTTGTTTGTAGATCCATATTTCAAAAACTTCATCCACTTTGATCCTTAGTTATGTTTAAGCCTTTTTAGATTTTGATTTGATTTGTCAAATGTTATTGTTTAGATCAAGTATTTGGATGTTTGAAATGTAATATTGATCAATAAGTTCAAGTGTAGCAATTTTCCAATTTTGATGCAATGATTTTGAGCCAACTTACGTCTATTTGCTAAGCTCATTGAATTTGGATTAGTGCCCCCTAGTTTGATTCAACAATGATAATGCTTTGTTGGGCAATGCAACTTTTGAGAGTTTACTTAGCATTTTTAGATTTTTAGATTTTTTTTTTTTATAGATTTTTTATGTTTTTGGATTTTTAGAGATTTTTTATGTTTTGGATTTTTAGAGATTTTTGATGTTTTTTGGGTTTTAGAGATTTTTTAATTTTTTTTGGATTTTAGATATTTTATATTTTTTTTGGATTATTTGAGGAACATTTTCACTTTTTTTTAGAGATTTTTAGAGATTACTAGTTCTCAAACAAGATCACATTGAATTTGTCCCCAAAGTCTAGCAAGGTATAGGAAATGAAAGATGGATTTGCAAACTGATGATTCACCAATGAATAGGCAATGATGGATGAAGCAAGTGTGTTACCCATAGGACCATCTCCTCAAGATTATCCAAGCTAGGGAAAAATAATATCTCAATATAGGCCAATGATGTGGTGTTGGATAGCATATGGCATAATGACCTGGTGTCATGACAATGGTCCAAAGGAGTGGATACATTAAGAGACTTTTTCTAACATTATTTTCCATTTCTTGTATTCTTCATTTGGATCAAGATCAAGGGATCAATGTGGATAGGATAACACAATCATGATAAAGGGGTGATGGAGGCTACGAGTGAATGGTTTGGGATTATGGGAAGGCTTCTTAGGAATAATGAAGGTGGATTTAGGATAAGAAAGATCATGATAAGGTATCATGAATGCAACAAGTGAATAGGCTAATGGATAGGATAACTCATGTCAAGATACTTAATGCTCATGGATATGTTCAACCTTGTCAAGATCAAAGGCAAAAGATGTAATACAAATGCAAGTGAGATCAATGGTAGAAAGATGGAGGATATGATGGATGAAACTTGCCCCAAGTGTAGGGTGCAAGAGAGAAGAATTATGCATGACGCCTGTTTACCAGGTTTTCATCATGGTACTTGTCCAAGATGCCACAAGAAGTGGTTTTTACCATACGAAAGATTTATTTTTCTATTCTTTTCTTTTCTTTTTCTTCTTTTTTTTTTTTTCAATTTTCTCTTTTTGGATGGACTCAAGCCTCATGCTCTTTGTATACTCCTTGATAGGGTATGATATGATGGGCCAAGACCATTGAAAAGTATGCTCAAAGATGTTGATAGGGTGATGAAAATGTGATATGGTAGATAAGGTAGAGGGTGGCTAAAGCTTTATGAAATGGATTGGATAATGGAAATGGAAGGATAATGAATGAGAGGATAATAAGTCTTTCTATGTGTGGGCATGAAAAGGGGAATGGAAGAATAATGAATAGGAGGGTAAGAAGTATTATCAAGATCAACATTGATACACACCTTGAAGGGTAGTGGAATAATGGAGGAAAAATGGGTGAGATAGCTTCAAATTTTGATGTAAGAGAGGATATGGATCTTGGGATATAATGACCCAAAATGGATGGATAAGATGGGATGTGTTTGGGATAATGTGGAGTGGAAGTCTTTGGAAGCTTGAATGTCAACTTTGATTTCTCTTTCATGTGTAAGTCCTTCAAAAGTGACTTGGGAATCCACACTTTCTTTGATTTTTATTTCCTTTTGGATTCTTTAGAATGCGTTTCTTCGATGAGGGATTTAGGAACCCACATTTTATTTGATTTTTATTTTTTCTTGATGGACCTTTTTGGTCTCTAGAATATCTATTTTTTCCTTGCATTCACATGTCGATTAGATGGGACATGGTGTTCTTCATACATAAGTGGATTCTTGATTTTTTGATTCTTATGTTGCACATGTAAATTGCTTCCAAAAGACTTGGTATTGGTGGATGAATAAGGTTGATGTGGATGGTTCATATGGATGGGTTTTTGGTTTCTCAAGTATGTATGTCTTTTTTGATCTTGATAGAATATAGGGTAACTAGATTGTGGGCTAGGGATGGTAGGAAAGGTTGATGAAGGGATATAGGGACCCAATATGGATGGAAGATATGAAGGTTTCAACTTTGGGATATAGGGACCAAGGATGGATTTGGAGGAAGTAGAATGTTGATGCTTATGTGAAAATGGAGGAGAATGAGATGTGGAATGGATATCAACATCTTTATTTTGAGCTTCATGGCCAAGGATTTCATCTTTCGGATTTATCTTTATACCAATAGGCTTATGAGTAGCTTTCATAGGAGTGACTTTGATAGGAGCAGTTGAAGCTTGAGGGGATTTATTCTTATGCAATGGATTAGGAAGAATGGGATAATTTTGAGGTAGATATGGAGGTTTATGAAAAGTGGATGTTGGGGTACTTTGGTCTTGACAAGGATCTTTTGATAGCCTAGGAAGAATACTTTGCTTTTGATTTTTGATAAGTTCATTAGAGATGGAAGGAATACCTTGATCTTACTTAGGATATAGGTAGGATATAGGAGGTGAATAAATATGGGGTACTTGAGATGGAAGGGTATCTTCTTGAAAGAAATGGAAGGGTATGAAAGGATCATCATGGGATTCTTGTGGTATGGGACTTTGGTCAACTATAGGATAAGAAGGAATTATTTTTTGATCTTGATCCTTAATAAGACTTGTTTCTTTGCACTTTGGATAGTCTCTTGACATGGAACCACTTATAAGGAAAATGTAGGATTTTGGATGTTCACATGGGATTCTTGAAGGGCTAATGAAGGTTTATTTGAAATATGAATGATAGGCATTGTAGAACATGAAGGCTTGGGGTCTATAACCTTTGAAGCATGGAAGAAGTTTGTAGCAAGATGTAGGTTAGCTTGGGTCTATTTTAGAGGTAGCCCTTGAGGGTATACATAGTCATTATGAAAACTATTTGGATCTTTGTTTGATGGAGGAATATTGGATAGCTTTTATTCTATATTAAATGGAGGAATGGTGGAATAGGTGAAAGCTATAAGATAACCATTTCTAGACATGTTTTCATAAGTTTGATCTTGCTTGAGAGTAGTATCTTCATTAGATGAGTCATTAGGATTTTCAATTTCAATTAAGTCATCATCAATAATATTTTGGATTTTATGCTTAAACTCTATGCAATCATTTGTTTCATGTTCATTATGCCTGTGATATGCACAATAGTTGCTCAAAAAGATAAAACCACATGAAGTGATTTGAGGCAACGTGATGAGATCATAATTCTCAAGGATTTTTTCCAAACCTGATTCGTATGAAATTCTGAAAGGAGTAAATGATTTATCCCAAGGATATTTGGATGTATTTGTGTTTCTCAAAGAGTTGTCATATGATGAATATTGTGGAGATGAAACTAACTCCTCTTGATTTCCTTGATCAAAGATGAGATTCTCTTGATATTTTGAAATAGGTTCTTCATCAAATATTGGTTTATCGTTAGGATATTTTTTTATCAAAGATAGGATTTTCATGATATTCTTTTTTATCAAATTTTGAATTATCAAAGATATGGCATTCATGATGTTTTTCTTGATCATAGAGGTAAGGAAATAATGTTCTTAATGAGAATTGGTTGGATAATGTTTCTATTTCTTGAATTCTTGTGAATAGAATATTCTTTTGAATCTTTATTGTTAATTGATTTTTGGATCTTAATGGATGTTTTATTTTTGTAATCAAAGACCTTCAATCACAACACAATAATTTTATCAATTATTACAAGAAATTCTTCCAATCAATCTACGTAAGGTCAAATTTGGCTTTTAAATGGCTCTAATGAGGTAGGCTTGCTAATTTATCAAGGATTTAGTATGGATTCCATTAAAAAAAAAATCAAGTTTCATCCAAGCTTCCCACCACCAGTATGTTGGAGTTTTACGCAATCCCAAAGGAACACTAGAGGAAGTTCAAAGCTTAATATCCTTTTGTCACACACCCCATTAAGGATGCATGCATTTCATTTTATAGTAGGTCGAATTATTACAGCAAAGACAAATGTATCCCACTTTGGAGTATCCCTCTCACTGACCTCGTTAAGGAAAATCTTGAGAGGCGAGCCCACTAAAGATCTAGCATGTTCATTTGTAAAGCGATAAATGGATTTTAGAGATGGGTTTAGGAGTTTGATTCACCAAAAAGGTGAAGAGCATATCCCTACTATTCTTTCCTCCCAAGCACGTTTAACAATGTCCAATTATCCAAACCCACTAACTAATGGGAATTGAGTATTTCTACTCTCCTCCACAAACAAGGGGTTTTTGAATTAAATGCTTGATTTATCCCTTAGGATATTTTGATTACTAGATTTTGAAAAAGACAAGGCCACAATTTAAGCAAAAATTGACCAAGTTTTAGGCTTACCTTGTTTTGAAGCTAGCTAAGGCTAGGGGCATTTTTGATTGATTTTTCCATGTTTTCAACTCACCTAGTGGTGATCATTCCCACTCCTTTGCATCCCTTTGGAAATTGTTAGTCCAAAACAAAACAACAAAGTGAAGAAATCCAAGCAATTTGAACTTTATTCATTTCCTTAAATTGATTAAAATGATGAACTTAAGGAACAAAAATCCAATTTAAAGAGACAAATTTAGATTTGTACAAATCAATTATATGCAGATATCTTTCATACCCTTTACCTTGGTGCTTGGAATCTTCCCAAAAAGTTGTTAAGATTAATGGTTTTCTCTCTTTTTAAACTTTTTGTGATATTTTTATCCTCATTGCAGATTCTGGCCTCTATTTTCCAAAATTTTTATGTCATGGCATCAGAAAAATACAGAGAAAATATTATTTACAGTCAGAATTTAAAATTAATAAAAAAACTTGTATGTGCTATAGAAATGATTGTACACGCTATAGAAATGCTTGTATGTGCTACAAAAATGATTAAAAGTGCAACAGAAAATTTTAAATGCGTAGAAACAAAAAAATTTAAATGCGCAGAAACAGAATTTAAAATCGCTATGTAATGAATCAAATGTGCATAAAGAAATGTGTACATGCTACATAATGGATTAAATGCATTGTGGAGTCAGGGTATACATGCTGAAAGAATTTTAGACAAATTAGAAGAAATATTGAAAGCGTCGTTTCATTGTGTAAAGGCACAAAACTTTGATGTGCATGCATTGTTTCAGGCCTTAAAAGCACAACATAAATGCTTGTAAACACAACAGAAACTCTCAAATGCACAGTAGAACTTGTAAAATAGAGAAGAAAGAAGGAAAAATGATAGAAATATTTACTTTCTCCGAATTTAAAAATTAGTGAGGCCTAATGCCCCACGGTGGGTGCCATTTTGTGTGCTAAGAAAAGCACCTTCATAGGGTTAGTATTGCAAATAAATGAATAAATCAATTAAATTACCACAAAGAGTAAGCCATTTAAGCAAATAATTAACAATTAAGCACTCTATGGATCTCTATTTAGGGATGCTAATTCAAAGCTCTCAGCAAGCTTCCATTAGTGACAGTCCTAAAATGAGAATGAATGATAAACAATGCTAAAAGATTAATTCCAAATGAAATTTCACCTATTTAGCTCTAAATTTGCCTTTCTAGCTATAAATTGCAAGAGATTTGATGCTATTCTTAGATTTGTGGATGATTATTGCTTGAATTATGCCTTTCTTTTATAGATTTTGGCAAGGGTAGGGGGTGTAGTTGATTTGACCATGGTTTGATGAGGGTTAAGTCTATGGTTCCACCTTTGGAGACCATTTAAATATTTTGTCCTCAAAGCTTGGGACAAGAGGACAAAATGAGTGGACAAGATGCATTATCCAAGTGAGTGATTGAGATTCAATTTAGGCTTGATCCATGTGAGCTCCAACCTTAAATCCTATTGGTTGATGATTTGTCCTCCCATTTGGTGGTTGAGGGAAATAGGATTTAATCAATTGAATTTAATTAATATCTTTAGCTATGTGTACCCCTTGAATGGGTTGATTCGATTTAAATGAAGTATGTAATTAATTAGATTAATTACATAATTAATTGATTTATCATGATTTATTTGATTTAAATTGAATTTATGTCTTTTGATTTTTTTAATTAAATTGAATTATGGCTTGATTTGAAATTTGATTTGATAAATGCTTGATTTGATTCAATTACTCTAATTTTTGCCTTGATTGTTTACTCGGTTTGTCTTGTCCAATTTTAGGTGATTACAAATTTAAGAAAATGTTTTTAGTCATGCCAAATGCACAGCCCAACTTGAACAAACAAAAGAAAACGTGGCCCTTGGAGGCCCTTGCTCTATGTAAAGAAAGAAAGAGATATGCAAAAGGACAGTCAACCTTAAAAAATTGGGTATGAGACATCTCCCAACAGGTTTTTTGACTGTGGAGTAAATGAAAACATGTCTGCAAATATTGATGTATCTAGAAGCCTATATCATCCTGGGGAGTGAAAATCAGATTCACTAGAGGAGGAGCCTATATCTCAGTTCAATAATTCATATACATATCATAGATGGTATATAAATGATGGTGCTAGACGCAAATCAAAGGGTTGTAAAGTATGCATGATACCACACCATAGGCGTAGAACAAAGATAAAAGGGATCTTATGATCATCAAAGGCTGTAACATTAAAGATAGGGCGAATCTAACTGTGCAAATAAGAACAGTGAAAAGAGACATATCTATCAAATAACATTCAAAGTATAATAACAGCTCAATAGCACAGAGAAGTGAAATATCTAGAACCTGCAATATGTTCTACAGGAAGAATTCTAGTTATAAATAATGAAATAAGGAACATATTTCTAAATGAAAAATTCAAAGCCATGACCAGTTAGATATTAGGGGTTTTCATTTTACATATATGAGTAGCTTTCATAGGAGTGACTTTGATAGGAGCAGTTGAAGCTTGAGGGGATTTATTCTTATGCAATGGATTAGGAAGAATGGGATAATTTTGAGGTAGATATGGAGGTTTATGAAAAGTGGATGTTGGGGTACTTTGGTCTTGACAAGGATCTTTTGATAGCCTAGGAAGAATACTTTGCTTTTGATTTTTGATAAGTTCATTAGAGATGGAAGGAATACCTTGATCTTACTTAGGATATAGGTAGGATATAGGAGGTGAATAAATATGGGGTACTTGAGATGGAAGGGTATCTTCTTGAAAGAAATGGAAGGGTATGAAAGGATCATCATGGGATTCTTGTGGTATGGGACTTTGGTCAACTATAGGATAAGAAGGAATTATTTTTTGATCTTGATCCTTAATAAGACTTGTTTCTTTGCACTTTGGATAGTCTCTTGACATGGAACCACTTATAAGGAAAATGTAGGATTTTGGATGTTCACATGGGATTCTTGAAGGGCTAATGAAGGTTTATTTGAAATATGAATGATAGGCATTGTAGAACATGAAGGCTTGGGGTCTATAACCTTTGAAGCATGGAAGAAGTTTGTAGCAAGATGTAGGTTAGCTTGGGTCTATTTTAGAGGTAGCCCTTGAGGGTATACATAGTCATTATGAAAACTATTTGGATCTTTGTTTGATGGAGGAATATTGGATAGCTTTTATTCTATATTAAATGGAGGAATGGTGGAATAGGTGAAAGCTATAAGATAACCATTTCTAGACATGTTTTCATAAGTTTGATCTTGCTTGAGAGTAGTATCTTCATTAGATGAGTCATTAGGATTTTCAATTTCAATTAAGTCATCATCAATAATATTTTGGATTTTATGCTTAAACTCTATGCAATCATTTGTTTCATGTTCATTATGCCTGTGATATGCACAATAGTTGCTCAAAAAGATAAAACCACATGAAGTGATTTGAGGCAACGTGATGAGATCATAATTCTCAAGGATTTTTTCCAAACCTGATTCGTATGAAATTCTGAAAGGAGTAAATGATTTATCCCAAGGATATTTGGATGTATTTGTGTTTCTCAAAGAGTTGTCATATGATGAATATTGTGGAGATGAAACTAACTCCTCTTGATTTCCTTGATCAAAGATGAGATTCTCTTGATATTTTGAAATAGGTTCTTCATCAAATATTGGTTTATCGTTAGGATATTTTTTTATCAAAGATAGGATTTTCATGATATTCTTTTTTATCAAATTTTGAATTATCAAAGATATGGCATTCATGATGTTTTTCTTGATCATAGAGGTAAGGAAATAATGTTCTTAATGAGAATTGGTTGGATAATGTTTCTATTTCTTGAATTCTTGTGAATAGAATATTCTTTTGAATCTTTATTGTTAATTGATTTTTGGATCTTAATGGATGTTTTATTTTTGTAATCAAAGACCTTCAATCACAACACAATAATTTTATCAATTATTACAAGAAATTCTTCCAATCAATCTACGTAAGGTCAAATTTGGCTTTTAAATGGCTCTAATGAGGTAGGCTTGCTAATTTATCAAGGATTTAGTATGGATTCCATTAAAAAAAAAATCAAGTTTCATCCAAGCTTCCCACCACCAGTATGTTGGAGTTTTACGCAATCCCAAAGGAACACTAGAGGAAGTTCAAAGCTTAATATCCTTTTGTCACACACCCCATTAAGGATGCATGCATTTCATTTTATAGTAGGTCGAATTATTACAGCAAAGACAAATGTATCCCACTTTGGAGTATCCCTCTCACTGACCTCGTTAAGGAAAATCTTGAGAGGCGAGCCCACTAAAGATCTAGCATGTTCATTTGTAAAGCGATAAATGGATTTTAGAGATGGGTTTAGGAGTTTGATTCACCAAAAAGGTGAAGAGCATATCCCTACTATTCTTTCCTCCCAAGCACGTTTAACAATGTCCAATTATCCAAACCCACTAACTAATGGGAATTGAGTATTTCTACTCTCCTCCACAAACAAGGGGTTTTTGAATTAAATGCTTGATTTATCCCTTAGGATATTTTGATTACTAGATTTTGAAAAAGACAAGGCCACAATTTAAGCAAAAATTGACCAAGTTTTAGGCTTACCTTGTTTTGAAGCTAGCTAAGGCTAGGGGCATTTTTGATTGATTTTTCCATGTTTTCAACTCACCTAGTGGTGATCATTCCCACTCCTTTGCATCCCTTTGGAAATTGTTAGTCCAAAACAAAACAACAAAGTGAAGAAATCCAAGCAATTTGAACTTTATTCATTTCCTTAAATTGATTAAAATGATGAACTTAAGGAACAAAAATCCAATTTAAAGAGACAAATTTAGATTTGTACAAATCAATTATATGCAGATATCTTTCATACCCTTTACCTTGGTGCTTGGAATCTTCCCAAAAAGTTGTTAAGATTAATGGTTTTCTCTCTTTTTAAACTTTTTGTGATATTTTTATCCTCATTGCAGATTCTGGCCTCTATTTTCCAAAATTTTTATGTCATGGCATTAGAAAAATACAGAGAAAATATTATTTACAGTCATAATTTAAAATTAATAAAAAAACTTGTATGTGCTATAGAAATGATTGTACACGCTATAGAAATGCTTGTATGTGCTACAAAAATGATTAAAAGTGCAACAGAAAATTTTAAATGCGTAGAAACAAAAAAATTTAAATGCGCAGAAACAGAATTTAAAATCGCTATGTAATGAATCAAATGTGCATAAAGAAATGTGTACATGCTACATAATGGATTAAATGCATTGTGGAGTCAGGGTATACATGCTGAAAGAATTTTAGACAAATTAGAAGAAATATTGAAAGCGTCGTTTCATTGTGTAAAGGCACAAAACTTTGATGTGCATGCATTGTTTCAGGCCTTAAAAGCACAACATAAATGCTTGTAAACACAACAGAAACTCTCAAATGCACAGTAGAACTTGTAAAATAGAGAAGAAAGAAGGAAAAATGATAGAAATATTTACTTTCTCCGAATTTAAAAATTAGTGAGGCCTAATGCCCCACGGTGGGTGCCATTTTGTGTGCTAAGAAAAGCACCTTCATAGGGTTAGTATTGCAAATAAATGAATAAATCAATTAAATTACCACAAAGAGTAAGCCATTTAAGCAAATAATTAACAATTAAGCACTCTATGGATCTCTATTTAGGGATGCTAATTCAAAGCTCTCAGCAAGCTTCCATTAGTGACAGTCCTAAAATGAGAATGAATGATAAACAATGCTAAAAGATTAATTCCAAATGAAATTTCACCTATTTAGCTCTAAATTTGCCTTTCTAGCTATAAATTGCAAGAGATTTGATGCTATTCTTAGATTTGTGGATGATTATTGCTTGAATTATGCCTTTCTTTTATAGATTTTGGCAAGGGTAGGGGGTGTAGTTGATTTGACCATGGTTTGATGAGGGTTAAGTCTATGGTTCCACCTTTGGAGACCATTTAAATATTTTGTCCTCAAAGCTTGGGACAAGAGGACAAAATGAGTGGACAAGATGCATTATCCAAGTGAGTGATTGAGATTCAATTTAGGCTTGATCCATGTGAGCTCCAACCTTAAATCCTATTGGTTGATGATTTGTCCTCCCATTTGGTGGTTGAGGGAAATAGGATTTAATCAATTGAATTTAATTAATATCTTTAGCTATGTGTACCCCTTGAATGGGTTGATTCGATTTAAATGAAGTATGTAATTAATTAGATTAATTACATAATTAATTGATTTATCATGATTTATTTGATTTAAATTGAATTTATGTCTTTTGATTTTTTTAATTAAATTGAATTATGGCTTGATTTGAAATTTGATTTGATAAATGCTTGATTTGATTCAATTACTCTAATTTTTGCCTTGATTGTTTACTCGGTTTGTCTTGTCCAATTTTAGGTGATTACAAATTTAAGAAAATGTTTTTAGTCATGCCAAATGCACAGCCCAACTTGAACAAACAAAAGAAAACGTGGCCCTTGGAGGCCCTTGCTCTATGTAAAGAAAGAAAGAGATATGCAAAAGGACAGTCAACCTTAAAAAATTGGGTATGAGACATCTCCCAACAGGTTTTTTGACTGTGGAGTAAATGAAAACATGTCTGCAAATATTGATGTATCTAGAAGCCTATATCATCCTGGGGAGTGAAAATCAGATTCACTAGAGGAGGAGCCTATATCTCAGTTCAATAATTCATATACATATCATAGATGGTATATAAATGATGGTGCTAGACGCAAATCAAAGGGTTGTAAAGTATGCATGATACCACACCATAGGCGTAGAACAAAGATAAAAGGGATCTTATGATCATCAAAGGCTGTAACATTAAAGATAGGGTGAATCTAACTGTGCAAATAAGAACAGTGAAAAGAGACATATCTATCAAATAACATTCAAAGTATAATAACAGCTCAATAGCACAGAGAAGTGAAATATCTAGAACCTGCAATATGTTCTACAGGAAGAATTCTAGTTATAAATAATGAAATAAGGAACATATTTCTAAATGAAAAATTCAAAGCCATGACCAGTTAGATATTAGGGGTTTTCATTTTACATATTTGGAGCAGATGTTTTAGGGAAAAGAAAATATTGATGAAAGCAAAGAGACTATTTTCAGAAAAGAAACCCTCAAGTGCACAACAAAGTTTCAATGTTTTAGAACTAAGAATCAAATACGATGCCCAACTATGAAGAGAATAGGGCTTCTAAACAGCACACTTCGAGCATCAGGATTACCTGTAAATGGCTGCAATCTGCATACAGTAATATGGTAGTCCCATATTCGAGCTCCAAAGGCCTCTAGAAGTAAAAGAAACAACTCATGACATTTCAAAAAAGTGTGAATCCAACAAATAGATTTTGGAAGCCTTTCAAAACGTCCTTTGAACCTTCAGAAATGGCAACTTGCAGACTGCAAGAAGGCTCTCGGAAGATGTTACCAATAATTTCCTAAGCTATCAAACCCTAAAGGCGGTGCCCAGGCAGAGCTCCGATAGCTCACCAAACAAAATAAAAATGAAATGTTTTAGGGTTCACAACCCTTTGTATAGTTTCCAAATGAAGCGACATTTTGTTTGTTTTCATTTCCTCATCTCCCCACATTATTTTTCTCATGGGTGAGTCCTTGGTTCGAACAATTAAGTGGTTCTATTTACCACTTTTTTCCATGTTTTGGCAAACCTTGCAACTAGGATGGTGTTGTTCCATCATTTTACCAATATAATTGGTAACAAAAATTTAAGCTTAGGAATTTTTTTTTAAAAGTAAAATAAATATTTTTATTTTGGACATCATTAAAATAATTATTATATAGTTTAAAATTTGTTATTATTTTAATAAATATATTATTTTAATAATACTATTAAGTGGTTCTATTTATTGCTTAATAAGTATTATTAAAATATTTAATATTTATTAAAATAATGAACTTTAAACTATATAATATTATCATTAATTTCACTATTAAATACTTATGATTGATTTAGTTTAAATGAATTATAAATCATTTAATAATTAAGGTGCAAAATGAAATATTTATTTTACCTTTAAAAATCTAAGATATTTTGCAGAAAACATGACTAGGTGTTAAAGTCATGGAGATGGGTTTGAAAGTCTTTAGGAGGTTATTACCAATTCAGGAGCTTTTATGAGTTTTTCAAAGATAAGTCTGCATTTATGAGGACATTTATGGTGATATTTGAGGAAGCATGACTTTTAGGCTTATTTTATGACTTTTTGAAGTCCTTTGAGGGACTCAAAATTGGCCTTGTAGGCTAAATCCAACCCTGAATTTATTGTTTTCAGAATGCAGTTGGTTGTAAAAGGATAAATATGAGTTGAAGGCTCATTTGTACAAGAGTTCCTTTTCTCTTTGCCTTGTTGTTTTGTAACTTTTTCTAAGTTCTTGACAAAAGCAAAGTGATTTTGTAACCCATTTTCAAAGAGATTATATAGATTTGCAACACCTTTTGACAGTGAATTTAAACTTGTGCTTTCTCTTCTTTCTATGTTTGTGTGTCATATTGATGCCTTTTACAGAAGTATTCAATCTTTTTACAAGTTGAAAGTTGTGTTTGAGAATCAGTTTTAGACTGTGAGGAATTCATCCTCCTTTTGAGGAACTCTTATTTTAACCTTCTTAACAATTGTTGATTCAAGGCTTGTGAATTATTGAGATGTGCAAAGAAGTTTTTTATTACTGATTTTATTATGTGTTGATTATTTGTTAGATCTCAGAGATACTTTTTCTAGTGCATCACCCTTTAGGACTTAGATTTTATTTCTGTTATCCTTCTACCTCTTTCCTCCAGAAAAATTTTAAGTTTTAGGTAGTTTCAGGTGAGGTATCATATAGGAACCAGCCTAAAATTTGGAGATTCATTCCAGCTATAGGTTACCCACAACCTTGGAGTGTTTCCATGTGCAGTTTTGACAGCTTGATTAGGGTACAACTTTTGAGTGATAACAATTTTTGGCACACTCGGTGGGACGCGTGACTAAATTTTTCAATCCCTTTTTACAATATTTTTGTTGTTGTTAGTGTGTACAACAGTGTTTTCAGCCTGAAGGAAGTTTTTAAAACAAATTACACACTTGGTGACTCTGAGCTTTAGAAGGCATAACCCGCATATTACAACATATAAGAAGAGTGCAAACAAGAATTAGCTCTTCATCTTTTGAGTATGTACAGCTATCTCCACCCATGAGAAGAGGGAGAGTAACTGAAAAGCCCAAAAAGCCATTGGTTTATACAAGAAGAGCTAGGTCTACCCCTGCTGTAGCTAGAGTGTGTTTTGCTATTTCGGTTTCTACTGCCCTAGGAAGTCAATTTTTCTAGGTTTCAATGGCACTATAAAGGAATCAGTCTTTTGTTTCATTTAATCAAGGCAACCCTTTGAATCTAGCTCAACATGATGTTATTCTTGTGGCTACATTAAAAAAATTACCATATTTTACGGGTGAGGATCAGACCACCCCAATTAAGCACATAAAAGACGTAGCTAATCTTTGTGCCCTTCACCATGTTATAGAAGATAATGTTGTTGTTAGGTTATTGGCTACATCATTCAAAGAAAAGGATTTGCAATGGTTTAGAAGGTTAGCAGTAGGTTCTATCTCTGATTGGCACTAGCTAGGTACTGAACTATGCAAGTTCTTTGAGGATAAATCAAATTATTTGTCTTTGGTGGAGCAAATGTCCACCATTAAGAGGACTCCCCATGAGAAAGTAATAGACTTTAACTTCTATTTTAAAAAGATTTGGGAGTGAATTCCTCAAATGGTAAGACCCTCTATTGGTCACGCATTTCTATATTTTCTAAGGGGTTTCAATAGTGATATAGCAGTAATGATACAATCCATGGGAGATGCTACACTCCCATATGCTTATGACGTAGCTATGAGAGCTGAAAATAGCCTTATATAGGCTAGAAAAATTGCCCCAAGACCTCCCATGCCAATTTTTCCAGTAGCTCCTGTAGTTTAATCATTAATACCCCTGCAAGCAGCCCCTTTAGCTATTATTCCGGTAGTGCTAGCATTACTAGCACCCAATACACAACCCAATTTTCAAGGCACTGCCCTTCCAACTCAATCTGTAGATTTACAAGAGATTAAGGGTATCTTGTAGACTTTTGGAAATGAAATTGTGAACATAAAGAAGCAGCAAAGTCAAAGTTATAAGCCATACCAGCCTTCTTATCAATCCCAATACCAGCAAAATTAGGGTAAAAGGCCTTTTTATCAGCTGAATAACCAAGGCCAAACACCAAATCTTAATATGAGGCCTTATCAACCTTATAATCCCAATGCTGCTAGCACTTCAAAGGAGATGGTTCCCACCCAAAACAACCTAGCATAGGATTATGAGTAGTGTTTTTCGTGTAATCAGTAGCACAATCAAAGTACTTGCATAAATGGGGTCATAAATCAGGCCTTAATGGTTTAAAATATTCCAAATTCACAAGATGATGGTTCTGATGAAGCCACTTTATAGCAACATGAAGGTAGACCTCCAGAGACCACGCTAATAAATTGGCAAGATGATGATTTTTTTGGCATAAATCAAGTTGTTCTCTTTGTTGCAGACAATAACAAAAGCAAAAAGAGGGCAATAGAAAGTGGGCAGCAAGCTATTGGCCTATCTAATGTTGAAAGTGTGTAGTTTTTTCCCAAGGGACTAGTACATTTGAGCCCTTTTTCCAAAGGCATACCTTCGGAATTACGATTGTATACCGTCGATAAAGTGACACCACCCGATGTCGCAGTTTTGTAGTAAAAAAAAATGACAACTTTGATGGGCGTCGTAATTACGATGACAATGGATGTCGCAAGAAGGGGATGCCAACAAGGCAAACCTATCGTCGAACCTATTTGTGGTCATCGCAATTGGGACACCTATCTATCACAAACAAACTACAAATGATGGCGACCCGTCAGAAACTTCTGATGGGTCACTGTCATTTGTAGTTTGTTTGTCAATGGAGATGTTGTTAATGTGAGGGATATCTGTCAAAAATTTATGATGGATATCTGTCATTTGAAGTTTTCAATGATAGTGATGTTGTACATGCGATGGAGGCCCACCAGAAATGTACGACGCATATCCATTGTTTATAGTTTTTTACTGAACAATAATGTTGTACATGCGACGTTTGGATGTCAAATTGTTTTGATAGATAACTGTCATTGTTTTATTGTCATCGCAGTTGTGATGATAATTAGTTTTTTTAAAAATATATATATATTTGTTGATCGTGTTGGTATCAATTCAGAACAGTGTTCTTGCAGATCTGGTTCCTGCTCATGATTTGGCTATGGATCATTCGAAGATGACTTTGCAGTAGATTTGATAGTGGCTCGTGGATTATTGATTCAAGTCTAGAGACTTGGATTTGGAATGGATCCTATTGAATCAAGATTTTTGATAGCGGCTGCTCTAGCACAAGAAGCTAGTGCGACAATCAGAGATGCCTTCTTCCTGATGTGTTTGTGGCATATATGCGGACCTGATTGCATTAGGATCTAATTCAAGTGTCTTCTTGACTTCTTTGGTCCAAATTGGATGTGCTTTTTTCCTATGGAGTGTCGCAGTGACTTGACTTGGTGTTTGAGTAGACTGTGCATTGATTAGCTTGAAGACATAATCGAGCTACTCTTTATGTTGTTGTTGAGATCAGGTTGTGATGGATCGCTGGGATCATCTACCATTTTTTCCATAGTTTTGAATGAGTTAGATGTGAGGTCAAGAGAGCGACATGCATAACTTGCACATTGGAGATTCATAGATCACTATGGTGTCCGTGATGACTTGGGAGAAGTCTTC
This sequence comes from Chamaecyparis obtusa, assembly GCA_027943335.1. Classification (NCBI taxonomy): domain Eukaryota; kingdom Viridiplantae; phylum Streptophyta; class Pinopsida; order Cupressales; family Cupressaceae; genus Chamaecyparis; species Chamaecyparis obtusa. Next base: position 37,254 of record BSBK01007624.1, read on the forward strand.
TTCTTGGTGAACCAAGCTGAGAGACTTAAATTACAGAAAGTGGGTCATTTGATGTGACTTATGAGACATTGGATGCCTCTTCACAGTGGGTTCACGGTGTGGTATGTGGTGTTTCTTTGCGATTGGGTTCTTGGCAGAGATTTGTTGATTTGGTAGCCATTGAGATGGATCAATATATATTTGTCGTACGTGGATTGAGATCTTCTCTTTGTTTTGAGAATAGTTAACATTATCTACTTAACAGAGCCAACCACGTGAAGGTGGAAGCTCATCTGAGCCCTCTTAGGAGCCTCTTATGACCCTTTACAACATTTTAAGACCTCTAAGATGTATTCTTAGGGATCGTAAAGGGTCATAAATGGTCATAAGGGGTCCTGGGACACAACACATGAGAAACATAAATGTAGGCATCATGGTCATAATTTTTTGGAAATACAACATAATTGAGTGGCACTAGTAGATTTGAGGTCAAATTTTGACCAAATTTATCGACCAAAGTGGAAATGGTCTTAAAATTTTCTTTTTTTTCCTTTTATCCCCGTGTTGGTCAAAATTTTGACCAATACGGGGATAAAATGTAAAAAAAAAGAAGAAGATGCATTTCATTTTTACTTTACCCCTTTCTTTTTCGGCGCGAGCGACAGCGGGCAGGAGCGGGCGAGAAGGCGGGGACAACTGTGTATGAATTTTTTGTCTCTAATTCTATTTTTTTTCTAAATTGTTATATGGTTTTACTGTTCCCGCAAAGTGTTAAGAAAGATGCAATAAATCTTCACATCTTTGTGTTGCTCTGGCGACAGTAACCAGTGTGGAACATTGTGTTGCTATCGAGTTTCTTTGTAATGAAATTTGTTAGACTGTGATAGAACTTTAATAAGCATTATCAAAGTTTCAATAAAATATGTTAGGGCATAGTTTATTGGTTTTATGAAACTATGGAATCTGCGTTGAATAAAACTGTGATGTTATCCAGTTTGTATTATATGAGGTTTTGAACTGTTATAACTGCATAGAATCATTTTAGACTTCATAGCTTGCAAGAATCGGTATATCGGGTTCGATTATATGTTAAATCCTTGACTTGCGGTTCCCCAAATGGTTATCAATACCTTTGGATGGAGAGCAAGCCAAGGATAGATGTAAACAATGAAACATTAAGCACAGAAAATGGGAAGCAATTGGCTACTTCTAGAACCGATGCCCGAACTAGTGCATAAAAGGTGTAATCAAATCGGTGCCTAATCGGCACACATTATGTGAACAGTTCACAAATTGTGCCCTAAATAAACAATAAACAAGAAAACAAACGGTGAGTCAATTAGATGAACATATTTTTGGATACCCTAGACCGTAAAAGGGGTGAATACAACCCAGTGGTAAACGGGTGTTTAATACCAGTCGAATTTGATTGCACAGTCTCAAAGGAATGTTAGATATTAACAGTAAAGACAATCTGTCGAATCCAGATTGAGGATACTCTGAATTTGTGAAGAATCATCTGCTGTGAAAGAATGTTTAAAGTGGGGAAGTTCGATAGCCAAAAGTCAAGCTAGGCTTACAAAATCTTTTACCGATTGCAACCACTCATCAAACCACTGCTAAAACTTCCAGATGGAACCGAGTTTAAATTGATCAAATAGACTCGAAGATTCCCTATAGAAGTTTGCAGTGATAGTTAGTGGTTAAAGAGGTAAAGTCACAAGCCTTATCAATACCTGTAGAAGAACACATTGTGCCTGCTCTGTTCACATTGCAGAAACAGAGAAAATAAGAAGAATCAAATACAAATCTTCAAGTTAAAGTTGTAATCAGCTGTAACACAGAGAGTTATGTTCAAAAGAGTGAATATACATATATTGTAAACACAGAAGTTATATTTGTCTGTGGTAAGAAATAGAACCGGAAAACATCACAAGCTAAGTTTGGTAGATTGTGTAAAGAAATTACAGTCATCGATTGGCAGTCTGAAATTTATATTTTCTGTTACCAAATTGAGGGATTTGGAATTATCAGTTGAATTTGTGACTGTGCTTGGAGTCATTAATCGTGTGAACCTATAATAGAATGTGGGAATCTATTCAAACTTTAGCTGTCTAAAGCTTGGCATCAAACTGTTATGATTTCAAGAATAGGTTACACATTTGGTGTTATTTTCTTTTATTAGAATCAACAAATTAAAAGTGACACTCACTATAAGGACAGTCACAAATGAGGACATCTCATAGTGACTATCCCTTGTGTAATTGCCACTTGAATGCATTGCTATTGAACCACATTAATGCTTTTTTCCTTCAACAAATGAGGATAGTCACTGTAAAGACAACATGATAATGTACACTCACTGTAAGGACAGTCACAAATGAGGACATCTCACAGTGACTGTCCCTTGTGTAATTGCCACTTGAATGTATTGCTATTCAGCCACATTAATGCTTTTCTTCTTCAACAAATGAGGATAGTCACTCTAAAGACAACATGATAATGTACACTCACTATAAGTGTACATTATCATGTTGTCATGATAATGTACACTCACTATAAGTGTACATTATCATGTTGTCTTTATAGTGACAGTCCTCATTGAAGTGGCAATTACACAAGGGATAGTCACTGTGAGAACTTCTCATTTTGTGAAATTACACAAGGGACAGTCACTGTGAGATGTCCTCATTTGTGACAAGGACAATCACACATGAGGACATCTCACAGTGATTCTCCCTTGTGTAATTGCCACTTGATCAAATGTATTGCTATTGAGCCACATTAATGCTTTTCTTCTTCAACAAATGATGACAGTCACTCTAAAGACAACATGATAATGTACACTCACTATAAGGACAGTCACAAATGAGGACATCTCACAATGACTATCCCTTGTGTAATTGCCACTTGAATGCATTGCTATTGAACCACATTAATGCTTTTTTCCTTCAACAAATGAGGATAGTCACTGTAAAGACAACATGATAATGTACACTCACTGTAAGGACAGTCAAAAATGAGGACATCTCACAGTGACTGTCCCTTGTGTAATTTGCACTTGAAAGCATTTCTATTGAACCACATTAATGCTTTTTTCCTTCAACAAATGAGGATAGTCACTGTAAAGACAACATGATAATGTACACTCACTGTAATGATAGTCACAAATGAGGACATCTCACAGTGACTATCCCTTGTGTAATTGCCACTTGAATGTATTGTTATTCAGCCACATTAATGCTTTTCTTCTTCAACAAATGAGGATAGTCACTCTAAAGACAACATGATAATGTACACTCACTGTAAGTGTACATTATCATGTTGTCATGATAATGTACACTCACTATAAGTGTACATTATCATGTTGTCTTTATAGTGACAGTCCTCATTGAAGTGGCAATTACACAAGGGATAGTCACTGTGAGAACTTCTCATTTTGTGAAATTACACAAGGGACAGTCACTGTGAGATGTCCTCATTTGTGACAAGGACAATCACACATGAGGACATCTCACAGTGATTCTCCCTTGTGTAATTGCCACTTGATCAAATGTATTTCTATTGAGCCACATTAATGCTTTTCTTCTTCAACAAATGATGACAGTCACTCTAAAGACAACATGATAATGTACACTCACTATAAGGATAGTCACAAATGAGGACATCTCACAGTGACTATCCCTTGTGTAATTGCCACTTGAATGCATTGCTATTGAACCACATTAATGCTTTTTTCCTTCAACAAATGAGGATAGTCACTGTAAAGACAACATGATAATGTACACTCACTGTAAGGACAGTCACAAATGAGGACATCTCACAGTGACTCTCCCTTGTGTAATTTGCACTTGAAAGCATTTCTATTGAACCACATTAATGCTTTTTTCCTTCAACAAATGAGGACAGTCACTGTAAAGACAACATGATAATGTACACTCACTGTAACGACAGTCACAAATGAGGACATCTCACAGTGACTGTCCCTTGTGTAATTGCCACTTGAATGTATTGCTATTCAGCCACATTAATGCTTTTCTTCTTCAACAAATGAGGATAGTCACTCTAAAGACAACATGATAATGTACACTCACTGTAAGTGTACATTATCATGTTGTCTTTACAGTGACTATCCTCATTCAAGTGGCAATTACACAAGGGACAGTCACTGTGAGAACTTCTCATTTTGTGAAATTACACAAGGTCACAAAAATTACAAAACAAAAATAATATTACAGTTCACAAAAATAATTTTGTGAACTTCTAATATTATGACACATGAGGACAGTCACTGTGAAGACAACATGATAATGTACACTCACTATAAGATCGATATTGATGCAGAGTGGCAACAAAAGGTGATGGAATTCAATCAAATGCTTGTTTAAACCCACAAACTCCTATTAGGCTTCAAAGCCACTCAAAGACAAAATAGTCACAAAACCTTAGATCTAGATTCCAAACTTTCAAAGATGGTGTTAGATGTGTTAAGAAAGAGGATTCAATAGGTTTCAAGAAGTTTCAACACTTCAAACAATTCTTAGCAAGCAATTTTCTCAAAACTGTCAAATAGGCCTAATTGCCCCTTTTCTAGTCCTCCAGCAGCGTTATAACCCAAATAACTCAAAATTTATCCAAATGAACCTGCAAAAAAATTAGCATTCTAGATACCCTTTTGGGAGAACTATAACATACTAAAAAACCAGTATCAACTTCTTTGGAAAATGTGCCCCAAAACCTTGACTGTCACTATTTTTCAAGAGGAATTAGTGATGTTTTACAAAGCAAATGTGCTAAAAACATATCCAAAAGCCACCAAATTCATAGGAAATTCCTATTTTGTGTCCAATTAGATGATTCAACAACCCATTTCACTTTATGATTTCATTTGCTACCAAAACCCCAAATTTGCCCTTAAAACCCTCTATAACCTTGGGTATCACCAATCTAACACTTCCACTCACTTCCAGGTCATAAAATTCATGTTTCACCATGAGTTCAACATATTATTGAAGAATATCAAATAATATTTATACCTTGTTAAGCCAGATGTCTGGCTGCTACACATATGGCATGTATTTGGGTACCCAAACTTGTCCAAACAACCATCAACTTTGTATTTCTTTCACATTCTCCTGCAAAACTTCACTTTTCTGGTTTATTCATGGTTAGATATACTTTTTAGTGCTTCTAGGGTCCATCCTATGGATCAAATTTACAAAGATAGGATGGTACCCCCATTTACCATTGAAGAATCAAAGCAAACTTTCAGTTTCAGCGTTACAACAGCAAATAAACTTGCAATAAACACTCAAAATAATATGAAAGTGACTCAATAACCCTTAAATGTATCTTACCAACATAAATGAATTATTATCACATCCAATACACTTAAATCTTGCAAGAAAATCTCAGATTTTCATTAAATTATGCCCTGTCCGTACAAATCCTGTACTTTGCCGTACATAACAATGCCTTCTCCCCTTTCATCAGGTTAACACAACTTATATAGGTGTACATACACCTGTCTAACTGATCAAGTTGGTTAGAAATGTTTTATTTAACAAACAAATACTAAATCCTAAGTTTCCCTCCAAAATGCCTACATGACCGTTTATATTCAAATTCAAATTTATAAACTATGCATTCTATAACTTTTATGACATTCTAACCTATGCTATTGACTCAAAATGATCTCAAGACCTTATTGAATATGACAAAATATAAAAGCACTCTCTAGGACACCCTTATGGCTCATTAGGCCATTTTACATCAAGTTGCCCATAGGCTTTATCAAGAATTTTATGACTCTTGACTGGCAAAGTACATTGTTCATTACAATATGCCATTATTGGCCTTAAAATATCCCAGTTGACATGTAGGAATGCCTTTGATCTTCTGGTTCCTTCTTGTTCCAAGGTGTTCCTAGTTGACTTGATAGGTGCCCCTGCACCAGATGTCCTCATTTGTGACTGTCCTTAAAGTGAGTGTACATTATCATGTTGTCTTTAGAGTGACTGTCCTCATTTGTGACTGTCCTTACAGTGAGTGTACATTATCATGTTGTCTTTAGAGTGACTGTCCTCATTTGTGATTGTCCTTACAGTGAGTGTACATTATCGTGTTGTCTTTACAGTGACTTTCCGTGACTATCCTTACAGTGAGTGTACATTATCATGTTGTCTTTAGAGAGACTGTCCTCATTTCACTGGGCATGATGAGAAAGGCAGATATACCTATCAAATAATAGAGGCAAGAATCTTTGATTATAGACATATTTATAAGAACCTTGCCTAGTATTTGTTAGCATATGTGCAATGACTATATTTATGATCTTTGCAGGCATATCAATGTCCTCATTTGAAGAGCTAGCACAAAGTATATGTGTGAAAATTTATTTCTAATTATTAATATATTGATGGAGGTGACTAGAGCTCTATTACAAATGAAAGATAAAATATTAAATTATTTAATTAGTTTCAAGTTGAAAATATTGTAACAATTAATGTATCTATGAATTGATGGAAGGATTCATGTGTTTGCATCCATTTATCCTGCTTAGTCTAGTGGAGTAGTCACTTACTCCCTACTTAGAAATTTCCAAATTGTGGGGTGAGAATGCTAAAGTCCTCATTTTCATTTAAATGAGAAAATAAAAATGGAGATGATGTAGGTTTTTCTTCTCTTTTTTTTTACCTTCTTGGTCTTTGGATTTAAAAAGAAGAGAGGCATGAGGAACCAAAAAATCAGCAAGATACTTATCCAAAAAAGCTAAGAGTAAATTGTCCCATATTTGAAAAAAAATTATAATTTGTATTTGGTTATTATTTGGGATATGTGATGTTTTATAGATTTGAGATTAAAAGATCTATTTTTTTTTTAACATTTGACAAATAGATTGCATACTCGATATGCTTCAATATTTTGCATCCATCTTTGCATAGGTATACGAGAAAGATAAAATCTTTGAAGACATTCATTTTCAATATTTCTAATTATTATGACTATATGTCAACATCCACTAAAATAGGTATGTTTATTTATATCACATTTTTATCGTGCACACATTTACATGTGTAGTTAGCTTTAAACAACTCCTCCAAAAGTATTTAATATATATCTAGGTTCAAAGTGCTTCTAATTTTTATACTTGAGTTTTTTGTGTGAATTTTTTGTAGGAGATATTTTGTAGTCATTGCAGAAGATGGAAACATACAAGATGTTAGAAGCTTGTTAGTGATTGTTTATTATGTTTCACAGAAGAGAAGATGGGGTTAACAAAGGAAGAATTAAGTAACAAAATGTTGCTTATTGTAGACTTAGTGATATATTGATGATCTATCATGTTGATTTATCTAAATTTGAATATATTTTTTAATTTAATTTAAATACATCTTGGCTTTAAATTGATTCAATGTGCAATATATTTTTAAAAATTTGTTATGTAGGAGCTGTTATTTTTAAATATACATTTTAGACAACGCTACTTCCCAGCAGGTCACTCATCCCAATATTATTCTAGTTCAAGTGCTCTTTACTACAAAGGTTCCTCCAACGTTAAGCCCACTTTGCTTGCAACCTGATGCAGAGCTGGTGTGTGGCATCCATATTGATTACCTCAGACAACAAATCCACTCCACTTTGCAATTGCTTCTTTACCTCAATATCCCTCAATGCCTTGACTCCCAAGTGTACCTAGTTTCTCTCAAACACCAAACCTTCACACAAGAATCCAACCTTCATTTTAAATTCACAAAACATCTTTTTATGACCTATCCACCATATTCCCACAACCCATTTGATTTGGACAACCCATCTTCTATCCAACACACACAATCAGTCCTTGAAGCTTGTAGCCCTCACCAGTCATTAAATTGACTTTTCCTCTTACTTTCCCCAAACAACTAAGTAAACTCAAATATTATCTAAATACCCATTTGGGCTCTTTAAATCCTCTGAAAGATTCAACCTATACTCCTTTGGACCATACCCAAGATCCAATACCCCTAGCCTATCCTCACCAGGCCTAATTCTCCACTTTTACATAGCAACCCCTAACTCCACTTGCTCCCAATACTCAAAAGGCTAAAACAGTCATTCTAGAGGTTGAGAAATGACACATTTCCAACTCGCCAAGTCTCCACCCTTCACTTAACTCGTTTGCCACCAAACCCTTGCCTTTAGGGACATACCATGAGGGTTTGATCAAAAGGACCCCTCCCATCAACTCCAGGCCAAACTAACTGTGTAAACACCTCACTATAGACCCCCTTATAGGTAATCCATCACCAAACCTCTTCAATCACGAAGCAACCAACTTTCAACATGACTGGTGTCTGTTCAGGCTTAACCTCCATCAACAAATTATCATCCAACACTGCTCCTTCACCAAGCTTCTCTATTCTCCTGCATTAGATCATTATGATACAAAGAAATACATGGTTGTGGGATCGTGTACGTGTTAGCGGTGGTGCATATGGAGGATTTTGTGATCTAGATTCACATTCAGGTGTCTTATTATCATTCCTTTTTGTTACTCTATGCTTGAGATTCTTCAGCTTGATATGAGTTTTAAACTCACCTCATACGGCAAAGAAGTACGACAGAAACATACTTCATATTTCTGGTATGGTTTTCAACATTCATTTCAATCTACGTTTTCTTGGAAACAGTCAAATTTTTAATGCTTTTATTTTAATAGAATTATACATTTCTAAATTAGAATTTTTGAAACCAGCACAGCCATTGCTAGAGCCCCTTCTAAACTTGTTTAGTATACGTTTGATCTTTTTATAAAGTTGTAGAGGAAATTGTGAGCTAGAGAAACATGTTAGGAAAAACTGGGTACTACCTGGGTTCGTTGAAAAGAATTAGTATATTTTTAATTGTAAATTTCTTGTGATTTTATTAATGAAGTTGAACTAGTAAAGATACTTTGGAACAGGTAGAGAAAAGAAAGAAGAAAAACCCATTTCAGAAGGTAATCGTAGTAATAAAACTATTCCCCTGTATTCTAATTATCACCCATTCTTCTTCGGAAGGATAATGGTAGCAGTAAATCTATTCTCTTGAAATTCTAATTAGCATCCATTTTTGTTCTATATTTTAAATATGACAATGATACCATTTAATCCCTAATTTTTAGTGAAAATGGTAGTAATACAATTGATGCAATAAGTCAGTTCTAGGTAAGTTTTCTGGTGCTGCTTGGTGTAGAGAAAACTGTCACTCATTAGTACCCATATTTGACACCACGTATACTATAATTTGAATTAGCAATGGAATCATAATACAAAATCAAAATTGTAGAAATAGAACTATTAGAAGCCAAAGTATTATGGAATTTTGTTTAAGCTCTGCTACTGATTGATCCCAAGAAAATTATCACTCATTAGTGATGAACTCCTGCAAATTTGATATTAAGTCTCACTTTCTGCATGGTCCAAAGAGAATATTCAAGTATTAGATCCACATTTTAATCCATTGTTGTACTGTAATTTTAATGTTGATATCCATAAAATTGAACTTTCATGCTTATGCACAGAACCTTGGGGTCCATGCTTGTATTTTTTATTTTGGGTGTGGGTAGTACAAGTAACCCCAATTAAATTGAATTGGGAAGTTTCTCACAACTCTTTGCAATCTCCTTCCATAGCTTAGAAGAAACCTTGCTAGTGAAATTTTTTGTGGTAAAAAAAATTGGACTTCATGCTTCTATTAATTTATTTTAGATGTGGGGTGTTACAAACAAACCTTATCCTATCCATTTTGATTCAAGAAAGTCATAGTTAATATTCAAAAACTATTCCTATATTTCCTTAGGAAGCTTGCACATGGAATTTTTTTCATATAAAATACACACTGCTATGATAGTTGAAGACAAGAAGCTGCCGAGATAACTTTCGATTGATGTTTTTTTAAATGAATGTAATTACATGTCAATATGTGCTTCTATTCTATGATAGCTAAAGAGATCATGGAATGTTTTAATAGATTTATTTAATGCACATAGAATGGCTATCTAAGCATTATTCCATTTTACACTTTTTAATATTTTTAAATTGTCAGAAACGAAAACCCTATGAAAAAGAACAATGGTACTCTGAATTTTAAGTTTCTTAGAACTTTTCACATCTCATTGTTTAGTTGCATTCAATGGGGCCCATCGCTTCTAAAGGAGGGGAAACTGATTTAACTTTTTAACAGGTTACGGGACACTCAAAAGTGCATAAATTTGTAAGCATTAACACTTGTATTTTGTGGCTCCCTCAGCGTCATTATCACCTGCAGAACATGTGGCAGTAGTGCCACAACGTAACTCCTCCTCCCTACTCCTGCCATACACCCATTTAGGGGCATCTATCTAACTAGTCTTCCTCATATAGACAACCATAGTTTTATTTTGGGATAGAAATGATATAAAGGAGCATTATTAATGATGCTAGCATTCATCAGAGTTGCAGGCACTCATGTAATTTCTCAACTATTCTTTCATACTAATTTTATATAATACTATACACTACCATTCCATCATTCTTTTAAATGAGAAGTAAGGATCGAGCTAATTAAGTATTAAGTTATCTTAGTAGAAGATATGGTGATAGCTTAGGCATTCAATACATCTCACCGCTCTAATTCAATATAGAGTTTATGCATACTAAAACTTTATATGGTTCTCACTAAAGAGTCAAACCTTTTCTATTTTTCTTCTTTCTTGGGCTATCTGCACTCTGATATAGTTCTCTATCTCTTCCATACATATTTTATTTCCTGCCATAGCACAACTAGTTTGCTGAGCTTGTCTACCTTGACAATCTATCCGATAATCTTGCACATTCTACAAGGCACTATCTCCTCAAGTGTTTCTTGCCGGATGAAATAAATGGCTATGTGCTTATGGTTGTTTACTTGTCTAGAGTATAATAGAAAATTAAAGTGTTGTAAATGACCAAGATAGATTTGTAGGAAAATGCTCTACTCGTTACCTTTGCCTGGTGTGTATATGGTACACTTGGTTGTATATATATATTAGAATAACCATTTGTTTTTTAAATATTTTACTCATATAAATGAATTTCATAAATTCCTCTATATTTCAATCTTGTTCTAACAGGAGATATAAGGTTCCCTAAGATAGACATTTGTAAATGGTACATGCACATATTGATGGTTCTCCTTTCTTATTTCTCATGTATGTGGACAGATTTAATGTCAAATATACCATTGATACTTTCTTACATTATTTGTTCTGTTTTCTCAACCAGTAATCTTTTGTAATCAAATCAAAGGTCCATATAGATGGTCATGGAAACCAGATCAGGAGATGTTTAACTTTATTTCTTTACATTTCCATTTTTCCCTTGAGATCTGTATAAATCTGTTTGATTTAGTCAATTTTAAAAGTTATGAAATTTGTGCTTATTTAACTCTTGCAGTTTCAACAGATATATTTCTTATGAGTTAATTATTTTCATTATCTAATTATTTCTCATGTGGGGATCCGTATTTCAAACATTTGAACAATAAGATAGAAAAATATTGAATGAAATAATTAATGATAAGTATTATAATTTGAGATTGAATCCTTCAAGAATAGATAAATCTATTTTTGAACTTTCTTTACTATTCATATCTGGTGAATTGAATTTCACTGTCACCATTTTTATATTATAAAGGAACTGACCATGCTTCTCTCTATTTTAAGATCTTTTTTTCAGACATTGCCGACTATTTTTCTATTAAATATCTTTTCTTTACCTTTCATCACTGCCCTGATTGGATTGTTTGATACTGACTTTATCCCACTATTTAGGCCTTGTTTGTCACAACGCTCCTATCATGTGGGAAGCTAATAACATTCCACTTTTAGAAGCACCTAAAATGATGTCGTTCCCTTTGAAATTACTCCAACCTCTCAAACTTGGCTTTACAAAGCAACCATACGAAACTAGAACTGCTAAAGAGCTATCGCTTCCTATTCTTTGTAGTTTTGCTTAAAAAACACAAGGCCTTATCCTCTTCAAATACTTTGAAATAGATTTGTCCTCTCTTGCATGCCAACTAGATGTTGAATGCTCCATATGCATTGTCTACTTGTACCCCCTTAGATAGACTATATTTCTATTTATTTCACTAATTTGATCATTCATGAAATTGTCACATATTCCTTGGCTCTGTTTTGAATGTAGACTATCACTCGTTATAATCATGGTTGTTTTGCTTCTACAATCATGAAAGCTTCTCTCCCTCTCAACTTGTAAAAGTGTTTGCAGTCTTTTGTATGAGTGTTTCTCATTATCTCTGGTTATTATTGGCATTTAACACTAAACAATGTATCTTACTTCCTTGATCTAGTCATTGCTCTATTTTTTTGACCTTATGTAATAATATTTTCTTGTTCATGAAATATTTTTTATCCTGATTGTTATGATTGCAATACAATAGTCATTTGATGATTGCCTTTTGCATGGATTTGAACCCAGGGCAAGAGAGTTTTTTAAAAATATTGAACCTATTTCAGTAGAAAAGTTGAGAGGATTTTTCCCATCCTAATCAATGGCCTTAAATTTTTTTTGCCACGATAACTAAAATGGAAATTCATTGTGCAAAAATAATGCGAATTGCAATGTTTCTCAAAACCTAGGACAACTGTAATTCTTGGATCAACAAGAATTGTATTCAATAGATCTTGAATGAAGGAAATTCTTGCTGGCCTGTTTGTGGATTCATCGAGGACTTAACTACAAACTATTATTTTATTTTCACTTCTTGTAGTTGTTATTAATTTTTATTCTAACTCACAGGATTATTGGTCATATTTAAAATGTGTAATTTTCAGTACAGTAAGTAACCATTTCTTCTATAAGTTTATAATCATTTATATTAATATGGTTGTTTATTGTTGTAAAATTAAAATAGTCTTATATTTAGAGAAGATGAAAGAAGCTACAGTGAAGGGTACTTGGGGCAGGATCTTATCAAGTTATCACACGGTTCTCAGGTAAATTGTTAATTGTTTTCTTGGAAAGGAGTTTTGTTTACCTTTTTCAATCTATAAATTTGTTTTGTATGTTTTGTGTAATTAATATTTTTAAATGTTGATGAATGATTTTAGAATCCGGATGTGGACCCGTGCGACCAAAATTTTCTGTTGGGACGAAGCAAAATTTGTAATTTGAGCATATTGATAATCCCTCAATTAGTGGAGTTTTGTGCATATTGAACCATAAGGTGGTAGTTTTTTCTCATTTAGGTCTTGTAGGATGAAAATTTCTTGCTTCTTCTTGTGGGTTACTTATCTGATTGTTTAATACATGTCTTAAAGTTGAACTGTCTATCGAGTATTAGGTGCAGCAGAATGGTGCCAAAGTGCTTATTTTAGGGAGCTGTGGATCTCTCAAGCTAAATGGAAAGTGCCTTAAAATGATGGATGTCATCAGCAATAGAGGAGGGATGAACTTTCTTTCAGCTCTCAGAGTCATCACACTTATGTATCCTCTATGATCTGGTTATTGACATTGGCCATAAAACTTTCTCTAGTTTGATCACCATATTATCATATACTTCTAATCAATAAATTTTTTTTTTGATGTTTTGAGTAATCCAAGCAATAGCAATGTCATGAGCACCCATTCACCATAACCCTTCTCTTCTGAGCTCTTCTGCTTTGACACATCTCTAATCCACAGTCTTCATTACATGGATTGTTTATTGGGGACCTTAATAAAGTTTACAATGTACGCAGGATAATGAGATGGATAATGGATGAAGAGGAGCATCTTGCCAAGCTGAAGGAAGACACTTTGTAGTATTTTATTATAGATATGGGCCATAAGTTCTGAAAGCTTACATATTTGATGCATCATTTCTTTTTTGTAAAAGGATTTCCCTTCACTTGTAATCGGTTTTCTAGTAACAAAACTATGGAGCAGAATAAAATGGAATAAATGCACCCTAATTTTATCATATACAACCATTCCTGTTTCCTTTATTCTGGGATTTAGATATACAGCTATATATGGTCAAACTCCAGCAGGTTTGGTTTGTATTTTACTTTGGTGCTGCTTTTCATTCTCTTTTTTCACTTATGCAGTTGTAACCACTGTTGACACCAGTGGAATCAAAATGCTCAAAGAGCTCAAGAGAATAATTGAACTGAAAGGCCTTCAGGTAACTATTATCATAATTTTGGTTTGAACAAAATATTAATTTGGTTTAAACAATTTATTTTAAGTTTTGATTTGTTTATGTCATTCATCTAAAATCATTCAATAAGTGGGTATTATTGAATTAAGTAATAGCATTCCTAATAAATTTAATAAGTGGGTCTTATTGAATTAAGTAAAAGCATTCCTAATAAATCAACCAAAGAAATGAAAGCTTAGAATGTGTTGTTTAAACGTGTTCAGCAGTATGTACTCTATATAAAACATGTCAACTATATCAACACTTCATAGAATTTTGGTTTAAACAGTAAACTCTAAACTTTGACCTTTTTAAATTGCGTACTGTTTCATTACTGGCCTAGAACCTACATATAAATCAATAAAAATCCAAGTGCTCACCAAGCTTACAAGTTTTAAATAAGTGTGACTATCTTTATGTTATAACAAAATTTAACAAAAATCTATTTTGTATTGTAAACAATGTGAATTATACTAACAAGGAGTATACATGATCTTTAGCTTGCATTGAGCAACCCTGGGTCAAATCTCATGGAGAATCTTCAAAAGGAAAAGTTCACTGAAATTATGTGACCAAATTGGCTGTTTCTTACAGTTGGTGAGGGTGTTTCAGTTTGTAGTTCTCTTCTCCAAGCTCATAAGCTCAATAGATAATTGAATGTCAACGGTAATAACCATGTCAGTCTCTACAATTACAGTTTGCATGGTTAAAGACTAAACCTGAGAGTTACCCTTGTCTATCATTTCATTCTTATAATGAAGAATGTCCTCACTTACCTCGCTATATTTCTCTACTGAATATTACTTATAGTTTACAATACTCAAAGGTTGTAAGAAGCCATGGAGGCTTTGTTTTTAATTTGATGAATCACCTTGCAAGCTACAGTGGTGATTATGAAGATGTTAAATAATATGAATATAATTGAAGGGCTAAAATTTTGTTAAAATCTAATTAGAAACTTTTTTTTTGCCTATGTTCCCATCAAGCTTAAAACATTATGTGGGAAGACTCGATACACTCTTTGGAAAATTTTACTATGGACCATCCAAACCTAGAAATCTTCTTTAAACAGCCACTTGTAATGTTAAAGAGATGAGAAGAGCTCTGCCTTTGAGGTTCAAATTACTCAAGAGCAAAGAACCCTGTAACAGCTACTCTCTATCCTCTACTGTAACAATCAAACTGAGGAAATAGAATTCTAACTTCCTTGAAGCAAACCATCTTCCAGGTACTCACCTTCTTGGATGCATTTTTTGAGTAAAGCCTCTCTCACTGTTTTGTCTCCAAACATTTCTCCTATATTTCTTTGAGACTGTAATCTTCCATTTGACTGCAACCTTTTGAAGATCTCAGTCTCAAGGTAATGTATCCTCAATCAATGCTCCTTTTTTGAAGACTGATCCTCTGTCTCTGTCATTGAGACTATTCTTTGTCAAGGACCCATTTAATGCCTATAAACCTAAAACCACTTAGACCTTAACCCTATATGACCATTACATGACATTTTGACTCATTACATGGGATTTTCACTTATTACATTGCTTTTATAGCATTATTCCTTATTACATTACAATGACCTTTAGACTTGATTATGAATTTTGCTTTGAATATTGAGTCTAACATTGCAATTGAACATCTTTGAATGCCATTCCACTCCTGGGCTCAGGTGCCCTGCTGGATGCCCCTGCATCATCAACCAAGTGGTACAAATGATCAAATCCCACAGACGGTCTGTAGCTATGACAGAGTCTGAAAAGGTAGAGAGACCTACACTGGTGACTCAGAAGAAACTTCAGCTTTCAAAAACAAAGCCAATTAGGTTGGCAGACTTGTGGATCGGGCCGACATTTGGTGGAAGAGGAAGAAAGATGACTAGAACTCTGGAGGCCCACTATAATGAATTTCTGTATTCAACCATGAGAGTAGAAGAGAGAGCTGATATCATGTATCAAAATATTAAACACGCATTCTTCCAGCCAGTAGAGAAGGAGATGATTAGTTTGCTTCATTTTCATTTGCATAACCATATTATGGTGGGAACTAAGAAGACTAAGGATGTCCAGTTTTATGTGGAAGTAATGGATGTGGTCCAAACTTTAGGAGGGGCAAGAAGGTCCATGTATGATCCCGATGAAATTGAGGAAGAGCAGCAAGAGAGGCACATGAAAAATAAAATCAATGGAGAGTTTGAAGGGTTTGTTAAACGAGTAACAAAGCTATGGGAGCAGCCTCATCTAAAAGATTTTGAACTGGAGTTTGATATACCATTTAGAGAGCTAGGTTTTCATGGAGTTCCTTTCAAAGCCTCTACTTTTATTGTTCCTACCGTAAACTATTTGGTAGAGTTGGTGGAATTGCCTTTCTTAGTAATAACCATTAGTGAGATTGAGATAGTTAACCTTGAGAGAGTAGGACTTGGGCAAAAGGCATTTGATATGGCTATTGTTTTCAAAGACTTCAAGCGGGCTGTACTCCGCATTGATGTTATTCCTCAATCTTCTCTTGATGGCATCAAAGAATGGCTAAACTCAATGGATATAAAGTATTATGAAAGCAGAATGAACTTGAACTGGCGGCCAATTTTGAAGACCATTACAGATGATCCAGATAAATTTATTGAAGATGGTGGCTGGGAATTTTTGAATTGGGAAATCCATCTTCCATTTGGGTGACAGAATCCAATAGATGCTTCAAAATGTTTGAAGTTCTTTCACCAAGCTTTATCAAATGGATCTCTCACGAGAATGAATGGAGCAGTTAGCACTCATTGGCTCTAGGTGATTCTTACGGAGGTGAAGCACCGAGACTTCCTGGGAGGTCATCCATCCCTGTACTACTCCAACTTGAGCGCACTTAACTACGGAGTTTCCTCCTTGGTTAAACCCACTCTGCTTGCATCCTCATTTGCAAAACCTTCACCAAGTGTTGTGCCTTACGAACCAGTTGATGAGCTTAAGGGGCTTTCTAATCGATGGTTCATAAGGCACAACACTTGGTGAAGGTTTTGCAAATGAGAATGCAAGCAGAGTGGGTTTAACCAGGGAGGAAACTCCGTAGTTAAGTGCGCTCAAGTTGGTGTAGTATGGGAATGGGTGACCTCTCGGGAAGTCCCGGTGCTTCACCTCTGTGAGCATCAGCTAGAGCCAATGAGTGCTAACTATTCCATTCATTCTCATGAGAGATGGGTTCGTGTGAACCACTACTCATGAATCACGGGTCAATGAGTTTGACTCAAAAAACTACACAGTTGAATCTTGATAGCAATATCACAATTTGACTTGTTGTGGAAAATATCTCCTACTTATTAATTGATGAGCTTAAGGGGCTTTCTAATGAATGGTTCATAAGGCATAACACTTGGTGAAGGTTTTGCAAATGAGGGTGCAAGCAGAGTGGGTTTAACCATGGAGGAAACTCCGTAGTTAAGCGTGCTCGAGCTGGAGTGGTACTGGGATGGATGACCTCCCGGGAAGTCCCGGTGCTTCACCTCCGTAAGCATCACCTAGAGCCAATGAGTGCTAACTTTTCCATTCATTCTCATGAGAGATCCATTGATAAAGCTTGGTGAAAGAACTTCAAACATTTTGAAGCATCTATTGGATTCTATCACCCAAATGGAAGATGGATTTCCCAATTCAGAAATTCAGAGTTCTTTTCATTAACCTGTGATTCATGAGTAGTGGTTTACATGAACCCATCTCTCATGAGAATGAATGGAACAGTTACCACTCATTGGCTCTAGGTGATGCTTACAGAGGTGAAGCACCAGGACTTCCCAGAAGGTCATCCATCCCAGTACCACTCCAGCTCGAGCACGCTTAACTACGGAGTTTCCTCCATGGTTAAACCCACTCTGCTTGCATCCTCATTTGCAAAACCTTCACCAAGTGTTATGCCTTATGAACCATTCATTAGAAAGCCCCTTAAGCTCATCAATTAATAAGTAGGAGATATTTTCCACAGCAAGTCAAATTGTGATATTGCTATCAAGATTCAACTGTGTAGTTTTTTGAGTCAAACTCATTGACTCGTGATTCATGAGTAGTGGTTCACACCAAAGAATCAAAACTCGGACTTGGCAAGGCCGACTCGACCCGTGACTCACCGATGACTCGGCAACGACTCGGCTATGACTCGGCAAAAAAAATAAATAGAGATTTCTTAAAATTTAAAACTTGTTTTAGGCACCCATTATTGAATAAAGCTTAAAAACACATCACATCACATCTAAAGGTCAAATAACATCTAAAGGATATGGTTAAGAGAACAAAGTATAATCGATAATGAAGGGAACGAATGGTAATTGTTATGAACAGTCACGTCACTTCATTATGAACTAACATGTCATTTCTAATGTGAACAGTCACGTCTTTTCTTATTTGCTAGTTCAATATATATAGATATTCAAATGTGTAGATTCAATCAATAACCAAGGCAATTTGATCACTATTTTTTCCATTACATTCACTGTCTTCATTCCATCTCTCCAATTTGAATCTTGTGGATCATTGATTCTTAGCATTTCAATCTTCATTGTCCCAAGGCGTTTGTCCTACTGTTCCCTTTAACAACTCATGAATGCTCATTGATGAATCATGGCTGTTCTAACTGATATTCTTGTGATACATCATCAGTTGTTCTCATTTCTTTATGATTTTTCTTATTTATTCATTGGCTAACTTTTTTGACATTCCTTGGACTGCTCTTCATGACCTATCATTTACTTACTGTTCTGATCCTTATTGTGACTACTCTAATAGTGAATGTCACTGTTTCTAATAGTATATGTCATTGTTTCATCATGTAATCACTGCTATACATCACTGCTCTGATCGATTTTCTTTTCACTACTATCACATTGCAAAACACTGCTTTTAATCATCTTTTATCAGTGACTTTTCATGACTAATGACTGCTTTAGGATTCATTCTTCTGTTTTCTGTCTTCTTTCTTTGAACACTGTCCTTGAACACTCACTGAAGACTACTGTCATTAGAAATTCATGAAGCCTACTGTCATTAGAGATTCATGAAGATGATCAATGTCCTTAGACATTGATGTGACTGTTTCTTAATTATCATGTCCTCTCATAACAGTCATGATTTTCACCAATATTCTTCTGCATTTCTCCATTTCTGATCACTGTCATAAAAATGAAAGCCACTGTCCTCCAGCATACTGTCTTCTACATCCTTTTGTTTTCTGCTCTCATTCGTGGATTATTGCTCATATCATTGTTATTATGACTGCATCATTGGCACAGTCTTCCTTCTTGAAATAGTAGATTATTGTCTTGTTCTAAGTGATTGTCACAATTTTTCTCATCCTTCAACAACATGTATATCACTGTTGTTGACAAGTCTATGGCTCGGGCCTACCGCGGTGCGGGTCACGAGGCACAAACCTGCGAGTTATGGCCATGACCCGCTGACTCGGTGAGTCACGCGGGTCATGCCCCATAACTCGGCCCATGACTTGGTCGGGTCACCAAAACCCGAGAGCCATGGCTCGACCTGCGAGTCAGGATAACTCACCTGACTCGCTGCAGGTTTTGATACTCTGGTTCACACAAACCCATCTCTCATGAGAATGAATGGAACACTTAGCACTCATTGGCTCTAGGTGATGCTCACAGAGGTGAAGCACCGGGACTTCCCGAGAGGTCACCCATTCCAGTACTACTCCAACTCAAGCACACTTAACTACGGAGTTTCCTCCCTGGTTAAACCCACTCTGCTTGCATTCTCATTTGCAAAACCTTCACCAAGTGTTGCGCCTTACAAACCAGTTGATGAGCTTAAGGGGCTTTCTAATCGATGGTTCATAAGGCACAACACTTGGTGAAGGTTTTGCAAATGAGAATGCAAGCAGAGTGGGTTTAACCAGGGAGGAAACTCCGTAGTTAAGTGCGCTCAAGTTGGAGTAGTACTGGGATGGGTGACCTCTCGGGAAGTCCCAGTGCTTCACCTTTGTGAGCATCAGCTAGAACCAATGAGTGCTAAGTGTTCCATTCATTCTCATGAGAGATGGGTTTGTGTGAACCACTACTCATGAATCACGGGTCAATGAGTTTGACTCAAAAAACTACACAGTTGAATGTTGATAGCAATATCACAATTTGACTTGCTGTGGAAAATATCTCCTACTTATTAATTGATGAGCTTAAGGGGCTTTCTAATGAATGGTTCATAAGGCATAACACTTGGTGAAGGTTTTGCAAATGAGGATGCAAGCAGAGTGGGTTTAACCATGGAGGAAACTCCGTAGTTAAGCGTGCACGAGCTGGAGTGGCACTGGGATGGATGACCTCCCGGGAAGTCTCGGTGCTTCACCTCCGTAAGCATCACCTAGAGCCAATGAGTGCTAACTATTCCATTCATTCTCATGAGAGATGGGTTCATGTAAACCACTACTCATGAATCACAGGTTAATGAAAAGACCAAATTTGAGGTCAATAAACATGGCAAACTGAATCAATGACTTGAAAGAATTTTTTTAGCTTGCTACTACAAGCTGACTGAACTCCACATTTTTTAAGTGCTTGGAACCCATGAATAGTTCATTGCTTCTATCTTCTAGCCATATTAATCTTTGATGTTCATGCATCTCACATCTTTTTCCATTCTACTCACATCTTTTTCGCTACATTCTTGATATCGATTTCTTTTGGGGATTTGTTAAACAGCTCACTGGTTTTTTTTGTACGTCCATATCTTGCTTACATACTGAATTATTCCTTATTACATTACAATGACCTTTAGACTTGATTATGAATTTTGCTTTGAATATTGAGTCTAACATTGCAATTGAACATCTCTGAATGCCATTCCACTCCTGGGCTCAGGTGCCCTGCTGGATGCCCCAGCATCATCAACCAAGTGGTACAAATGATCAAATCCCACAGATGGTCTGTAGCTATGATAGAGTCTGAAAAGGTAGAGAGACCTACACTGGTGACTCAGAAGAAACTTCAACTTTCAAAAACAAAGCCAATTAGGTTGGCAGACTTGTGGATCGGGCCGGCATTTGGTGGAAGAGGAAGAAAGATGACTAGAACTCTGGAGGCCCACTATAATGGATTTCTGTATTCAACCATGAGAGCAGAAGAGAGAGCTGATATCATGTATCAAAATATTAAACACGCATTCTTCCAGCCAGCAGAGAAGGAGATGATTACTTTGCTTCATTTTCATTTGCATAACCATATTATGGTGGGAACTAAGAAGACTAAGGATGTCCAATTTTATGTGGAAGTAATGGACGTGGTCCAAACTTTAGGAGGGGCAAGAAGGTCCATGTATGATCCCGATGAAATTGAGGAAGAGCAGCAAGAGAGGGACAGGAAAAATCAAATCAATGGAGACTTTGAAGGGTTTGTTAAACGAGTAACAGAGCTATGGGAGCAGCCTCATCTAAAAGATTTTGAACTGGAGTTTGATATAACATTTAGAGAGCTAGGTTTTCATGGAGTTCCTTTCAAAGCCTCTGCTTTTATTGTTCCTACCGTAAACTATTTGGTAGAGTTGGTGGAATTGCCTTTCTTAGTAATAACCATTAGTGAGATTGAGATAGTTAACCTTGAGAGAGTAGGACTTGGGCAAAAGGCATTTGATATGGCTATTGTTTTCAAAGACTTCAAGCGGGATGTACTCCGCATTGATGTTATTCCTCAATCTTCTCTTGATGGCATCAAAGAATGGCTAAACTCAATGGATATAAAGTATTATGAAAGCAGAATGAACTTGAACTGGTGGCCAATTTTGAAGACCATTTCAGATGATCCAGATAAATTTATTAAAGATGGTGGCTAGGAATTTCTGAATTGGGAAATCCATCTTCCTTTTGGGTGACAGAATCCAATAGATGCTTCAAAATGTTTGAAGTTATTTCACCAAGCTTTATCAAATGGATCTCTCACGAGAATGAATGGAACAGTTAGCACTCATTGGCTCTAGGTGATGCTTACGAAGGTGAAGCACCAAGACTTCCCAGGAGGTCATCCATCCCAGTACCACTCCAGCTCGAGCACACTTAACTACGGAGTTTCCTCCATGGTTAAACCCACTCTGCTTGCATCCTCATTTGCAAAACCTTCACCAAGTGTTATGCCTTATGAACCATTCATTAGAAAGCCCCTTAAGCTCGTCAATTAATAAGTAGGAGATATTTTCCACAGCAAGTCAAATTGTGATATTGCTATCAAGATTCAACTGTGTAGTTTTTTGAGTCAAACTCATTGACCCATGATTCATGAGTAGTGGTTCATATGAACCCATCTCTCATGAGAATGAATGGAACAGTTAGCACTCATTGGCTCTAGCTGATGCTCACAAAGGTGAAGCACCGGGACTTCCCAAGAGGTCACCCATTCTGGTACTACACCAACTTGAGTGCACTTAACTACGGAGTTTCCTCCCTGGTTAAACCCACTCTACTTGCATTCTCATTTGCAAAACCTTCACCAAGTGTTGCACCTTATGAACCAGTTGATGAGCTTAAGGGGCTTTCTAATCAATGGTTCATAAGGCACAACACTTGGTGAAGGTTTTGCAAATGAGAATGCAAGCAGAGTGGGTTTAACCATGGAGGAAACTCCATAGTTAAGTGCGCTCGAGTTGGAGTAGTACTGGGATGGGTGACCTCTCGGGAAGTCATGGTGCTTCACCTCTGTGAGCATCAGCTAGAACCAATGAGTGCTAAGTGTTCCATTCATTCTCATGAGAGATGGGTTCGTGTGAACCACTACTCATGAATCACGGGTCAATGAGTTTGACTCAAAAAACTACACAGTTGAATCTTGATAGCAATATCACAATTTGACTTGCTGTGGAAAATATCTCCTACTTATTAATTAATGAGCTTAAGGGGCTTTCTAATGAATGGTTCATAAGGCATAACACTTGGTGAAGGTTTTGCAAATGAGGATGCAAGCAGAGTGGGTTTAACCATGGAGGAAACTCCGTAGTTAAGCGTGCTCGAGCTGGAGTGGTACTGGGATGGATGACCTCCCGGGAAGTCCCGGTGCTTCACCTCCATAAGCATCACCTAGAGCCAATGAGTAATAACTGTTCCATTCATTCTCATGAGAGATGGGTTCATGTAAACCACTACTCATGAATCACGGGTTAATGAAAAGAACTCTGAATTTCTGAATTGGGAAATCCATCTTCCATTTGGGTGATAGAATCCAATAGATGCTTCAAAATGTTTGAAGTTCTTTCACCAAGCTTTATCAAATGGATCTCTCACAAGAATGAATGGAACAGTTAGCACTCATTGGCTCTAGGTGATGCTTACGGAGGTGAAGCACCGAGACTTCCTGGGAGGTCATCCATCCGAGTACCACTCCAGCTCGAGCACGCTTAACTACGGAGTTTCCTCCATGGTTAAACCCACTCTGCTTGCATCCTCATTTGCAAAACATTCACCAAGTGTTATGCCTTATGAACCATTCATTAGAAAGCCCCTTAAGCTCGTCAATTAATAAGTAGGAGATATTTTCCACAGCAAGTCAAATTATGATATTGCTATCAAGATTCAACTGTGTAGTTTTTTGAGTCAAACTCATTGACCCGTGATTCATGAGTAGTGGTTCAAACGAAACCATCTCTCATGAGAATGAATGGAACAGTTAGCACTCATTGGCTCTAGCTGATGCTCACAGAGGTGAAGCACCAGGACTTCCCGAGAGGTCACCCATTCCGGTACTACACCAACTCGAGCGCACTTAACTATAGAGTTTCCTCCCTGGTTAAACCCACTCTACTTGCATTCTCATTTGCAAAACCTTCACCTAGTGTTGCGCCTTACGAACCAGTTGATGAGCTTAAGGGGCTTTCTAATCGATGGTTCATAAGGCACAACACTTGGTGAAGGTTTTGCAAATGAGAATGCAAGCAGAGTGGGTTTAACCAGGGAGGAAACTCCGTAGTTAAGTGCGCTTGAGTTGGAGTAGTACTGGGATGGGTGACCTCTCGGGAAGTCCCGGTGCTTCACCTCTGTGAGCATCAGCTAGAGCCAATGAGTGCTAACTGTTCCATTCATTCTCATGAGAGATGGGTTCGTGTGAACCACTACTCATGAATCACGGGTCAATGAGTTTGACTCAAAAAACTACACAGTTGAATCTTGATAGCAATATCACAATTTGACTTGCTGTGGAAAATATCTCCTACTTATTAATTGATGAGCTTAAGGGGCTTTCTAATGAATGGTTCATAAGGCATAACACTTGGTGAAGGTTTTGCAAATGAGGATGCAAGCAGAGTGGGTTTAACCATGGAGGAAACTCCGTAGTTAAGCGTGCTCGAGCTGGAGTGGTACTGGGATGGATGACCTCCCGGGAAGTCTCGGTGCTTAACCTCCGTAAGCATCACCTAGAGCCAATGAGTGCTAACTGTTCCATTCATTCTCATGAGAGATGGGTTTATGTAAACCGCTACTCATGAATCACAGGTTAATGAAAAGAACTCTAAATTCACCTTACGTAGGTAACATTGTTTTTTTTTAAAAAAAAATAACATTGGTCAAAATTTCAACCAATGCCAGTAAAAAACTCCACCAAAGGATGGTCGAAATTTTGACCACAACAAGAAAATTTTGACCAACAAAATTTCGACCAAAACAACAAAATTTCGACCATCTTATCCGTTGAACGTATAGCATCTTAGTCGAATATTTGATTTTTTCGTCGAAAATTTCGACCAACATTTGGTGGAAATTTTTGCTGCCACCGGTCGAAATTTTGATTAATATCAGGTGGATATTTGTTCGACAATTGGTCAAAATTTTGACCATTATAAAAAAAATGACGACAGTTTTGAATCATGGACTCAGTCGAATTTTTGACCTCTGTTTTAGTCGAAATTTGACTGATTATATATACGTCGAAAATTTGACAAAAAAAGACCGACGACAATGTTAGTCGTAAATTTGACTAATTTCGGTCAAAATTTCAACCAATTCTTGGTCGAAATTTGAAGCCAAATTTACTAGTGTGGTATACCCTAACGATGCAATGCAACCACTACTCTAGTTCCAAGTCAACACTACTGTAAACAAAACCCATATAATAAAAAATAAATTTAGAGAGCGCAAGAGGAGAGCGATAACGATCGAAATAATATAGGGACCCTGTATTATTTTGGTCATTACGGCCGTCCTCCGCTCTCTAAATTTATTTTTTATCTATGGGTTTGTTTACTGCAGTGTAAACTTGGAACCAGAGGAGTGATATATAGTTGTGTTGCATCATCTGGGTATACCATTCAATTATGTTGTGTCTCCAAAAAATTGTGACCATGATGCCTACATTTATGTTTCTCAGCTGTTGTGATATCTACATTTATGTTTCTCATTTGTCATGTTTATGTGCATGTTATTTATGTGTATCTACTAGAAATTCTATAAAAAAATTAGTATCTACAATAGCCCTCTATTAACCACATTTACGCATATGGTCCCAACAAAGTAGTGCACAAACTACACAAAGAAGGCATCGCAGAAATATGATTTCTACTTTCGCCATTGAAGCAATCTTGGCGGCACTAGCTTCCTCTCAAGCCTTGCACAAGTTGCACTCATTTCCTACATCAGGTATATATGTAAATTGAGTAGATGTAAATGTGGTTTGATCGACCCATCGAAAGTATTGACATCCACTATTTCCCTGTAATACCAAATGTACATTAGTTATTCATAAAATGATTAATTATCACATTATTTTTAAACATAAAATATAATTATGTATCCAGACCTTTTTCCTATTTGGGAAAACCCAAAATTGACACCCAGGATTACTTGTTGTGCTTGACATCTTCAACATGCATGGGCCAACACCACATTGACACATAGGCACATTGACCGAAGTCATCAACGCTATTTCAAAAAATATTGCATTATCACAAATATTGCATTGTCATTATTTTGTTCATTCATACTAATTATAATTACAATAAAAAGAAACATACTAATGTAGACTTGCACATTTTTTGGCTAAGTTAAAGTCTTTGGTTTAAATCACTAGACACTCAAAACAAAATGACAAACCAAAGACAACCATGCAATAAAAATCAATTACTAAGCAATTCAGAGTTAGCTCACTCCATTGTAGGGAACAAAGAGAATCCCCTGTGATTTAACATCATTGATGTGCAAGGAAATAGAAAATTAGCAGATGCAACTCTCATAAGATAGTATTTAGATTAAATGCATTGATATAAAAAAAATACCCCAAAAAATACAAAAGAGAAAAGATATATAAGTAGGACATATAAAACAAGGTGAATATGAGTAGTACATATAAAATAATCATTAGAACATGCTAAACATCTAGCATAATTGTACATTTCATTCATGTCATTGATATTCTTCTTCATCCATCTCATCATCAAGATCATCGTTATTGACGACATCATCACTACCACTATCATCATCATCATCATCTTCATCACCATCAACATCAGCATCATCCTCATCATTAGCAGCATCATCATCATCAGTAGCAGCATCATCATCTTCTTCTTCTTCATATTCTTCTTCGACTAGCTCTCGATCGTGATCATCGTCTACATCATCTTCCACTTGTTCATCTTCCTCGGTATCTTCTTCCATCGCATTATACTTTATTGGCCTTCTTCTTGGATCATGTCTAACAACAAATGACCAACCCGATTTATGTGGAACCTTTGAGTAAAATACTTGCTCACATTGGCTTGGAAGAACATAGAGCTCTTCTCCAAATGGCTCAAAAAACTTTGAATTAATCATTGGAAATCCTTTGTCATGTTCAATAACAGTTCTATCAGGATCATTTTTATTGAGTCATAGTCTGTACCATTTCACAATGAAGAGAACTAATTTGAAGGAATTAAAGTCACAGTCAAGTATATCAACCAAAATACCATAGTATCGATTTTGTGACTCTCGAGGATGTAAGTCATTTCTAGATGAAATATTAGTCACCTGGAACACTGCACTTATCCCAGAATCACAAGTTCTCTTTGTGTCATCCAACTTTTTGATGCAAAATTTATACCCATTACAAAACATATCCTTGTGGTGTTTCACCTGCAATAATGTCCAAACATGTATAAATTATTGCATCATGAGTTGAAAAACATACGGTTGATTAATTAACAAATTTATAAGTACTTGGTGATCTCTTAAACCATATACTAAATCTATTTCCTTTTGTGTAACATTGGGATCTCCATTACAATGAGTTTTTATAACCAATGAAGACATGAATTCCCATGTTAATCTATGACCATCATGCTAACATCATTCAATCCATAACGTCATCCAATCTTGATTGTTTGCAATAAACAAATGTATTACATCCCACTCTTTAGCAGTTGTACAAAAGTAAATAGATGAATTACAACAGATTTATTTTGAAGATTAAGAATTAATTAACTACAATAACATCTCATAATTTATTACCTTTCAGTTTCCTAA
The DNA here is from genome assembly GCA_027943335.1 of Chamaecyparis obtusa. Lineage (NCBI taxonomy): Eukaryota > Viridiplantae > Streptophyta > Pinopsida > Cupressales > Cupressaceae > Chamaecyparis > Chamaecyparis obtusa. The sequence goes on from BSBK01007624.1 coordinate 64,875, forward strand.
ATCTACTGTTTCCCACCAAGTACTCCCCTTCAATTTTTTTAATTGAGTCGAGATCCCAAATGCAATCTATATGGGTCTTTGCTGCAAGATTGGGAAGATATTGAGTAACGTACACCATCATCTAGTATACCATATATCCCTCAACCATAGAACCCTCAGGGTGTGCTTTTTTTCGTACCAAACCCTTAAAAAATTTCAAGTGTCTCTCAACCATTCACATTGACCTAGCATGTACAAGTCCACACAATTCAATCTCCTCAACTTGGTGTATGAGTTAGTGTTCTTGTGCATTAAAAAAAGCTGGAGGTAGACACTTTTGCATTTCACACATTAATCGACAAATTCTTTTCTTCCAATATTTTATATCTTCTTTATGGATTTCTTTAGATGACAACCACCTACAAGGGATTCAAGACATAAATATATAAATACGAGACTTTACAATATATTACTTGTTTGATATATTGAACAAATATCACTGCTTACCTCATGTATTTTCCAAGATCATATATCACTTGTTTGATATTATTGTCGAAGTTTTCTGGGAGAAATAGGGGTAGAAAATACTACAACAATTGTCAATTGATCATTTCATACAATGAAAATTGAATGCAATTACACAAATATATTGTAAATACAAAAGACTATAACTTAACTTGATGAAGGTATGTCAATCATGCATTTTCATCCCTGACCCAAAATAATTTTTCTTTGATATGAGATTGCTTATATCTGCAGCAAATCTTGTAGGAAATTGAATTTTTCGGATCACTTCTTTTATGACATTACTTTGTTGCTCTGTTAATAACCAAGGAAGAAGACTTTCATTGATCTGGTCTCCATTTTTATTTGATTCAATGATATTTTTCATTGCATGATTGGAATCATGAATGTCACTAAAAATTTTGTCAAGTTTTTCTTTGTCATGCCTTTCGTCCAATATTTTCCACAGTGTCTCTATTACATTCTTTCCAATATGCATAGTATCAAAAAAATGCACAAATTGTAGATGCTCATAGTAGGGCAGCCTACTAAATTCTCTGGGATAACATTTTAGTCCCTTTGGAAGCTGGTCAGTGATGCTTTCACAACCTTCAAGATCATCAACTATATAATTAGTCAACAAAACATAATCAAAATATATAATTTTCAAACATCGACCATTACGTGGAATGATATTACCTCGAATTTTATTATATTCCAACTGCCATAGGTGATGTGTCATTCTTCAGGGCTTTGATGTAGTCTCTTCTTTCTGATTGAAAAGATGTCTTTCTGCACTTTGATACTTATGATTTCTGGAGAGGAACTGCCTATACTCATCAAACACCTATTTTCTTAAACTTTTGGAATGATGATATTTCATCTTTTGACCACACATTGGACATGAAAATTTTCCCTTTGTTTGAAGACCTACAAGATAACGATATAATTGGATTAAATATGTGTATTTTTTAAATTTGAATTATCGTGTACAACTAGAATTCACCATAACATACCACAAAAATGTGTCAATCCTGGAGCATCATGAATTATCCACACAAGCATTGCATAGAATTGAAATTGTCTTTGTTCAATTAGTTGGGAGATGTCATACATAGTGAAACCATTCCATAACACCAACAACTCGTCGATAAGAGGTGCAATATATACATTCATATCTTTCACTTGGTACTTACCTAGTTGAATTAACAACAACATCTGATAATTATTGTGGCCATTTCACTCCAAGACTTATAATTACATGTAGATAAATATAAAATAATAAGATACCTGGAACAATCATTGCCAACATAATGTGCTCTCTTTATTGATATCCATGGAGGAAGGTTATTGTTTATAACAAAAATAAGCCACACCGAGTAAACGGATGTCATCTCTCCATGCAGATTGACACCGTCTGATGCCAAAGAAAGCCTAAGATTTTGAGGTTCCTCTTTAAAGTGTGGCCACTTTTCCTCTATGTCCATAAATGATGAACCATCCATAGGCATTTGAATAATGTCATCTCGACTCTTGCCGCGTGCATGGTAATCCATAAATTGTGCCAAGCTATTGCACCTGAATAATCATTTCAGACGTGGAATAATGAGGATGTGATGAAGAACCTTACAAGGCACTTTTTTGTCATTTGATCATCTCAATGTCTACTCATATGACATTTAGGGCATTTTGTTACATTTTCATGTTCTTTATAATAAATAATATGATCTTTGGGACAAGCATCTATTGTTTGATACTTCATTCCAATATGTTTCATAGTGGCACATAATTCTCGGTACGAGCAAGGGAGAATATTTGATGGTGGTAATAGAAAGTAACCTATCAATCTACAATAAATAATATAAGTCAATACTATAAACAATCTTAATGGTACATGTTTCACCTTTTATAGACTATAATGACATATATGACAAACCTTAGCATACGTGACATTGCTATGTTGGATAAACCATTCATAACCTTCAAATTCACCAACAACAATATAGTAGAGAGAAGAGTAGATTGGGAGCCTTCGTAAAGGGTCATGTTCACCTTCTCAAGTAGAGGTATATCATGGACATTGTCAATGTCATCCTCATCATAATCATCATCATCAGCAGAACCAGTACCAAATGTGTCAACGATCAATGCATTCATACCATCATCTTCAAATGTGTTTTCTGGTGCATGATCATCATCTTTCATGGGATCATGATCTTCAACTTCAATACTCACACCTCCATGTTCCTCTATATTCACACTGGAGAGATCGACCTATATAAAAATGATGATAATTAAACCCCCCTTCAATGTGATAATCAAACCTCATTCCATGGTTCATATGTATATTAATTGTGAAAATAATATAACAAACAACTTACCATTGAATTATAATCAAACCCCACTTCAATGTGACCATTCTCCCTGTAATGTCTCTTTATTGTTTTGATTTTGATTCTTCTTGTCTTTAAGTTGTTACAACTTTTGCATGGACAATAACATTTGTCATCGCCTTCTCTTTGAAAGTTAGACAACAATCTAGCGATTGTCTCCCTATTTTGATCAAATTCTCTTGTATTATCTGGCATGATCCTTAATGTGTACATCTACAAAACAAATTAGAGATGCATCCTTTCATTATCTTCATGTCACCTTCTCATAGCTTCTCATTTTCTGACAAATTTTGCCAAAGGCTTTGTAGGAAACCAAGGGGTATTCTTGAGTTCAAACACATTGAGCTGCTACAACTAAATTATAAATCATGAATTCACTATAAAATTAATGTATTGATCTAGATTTCATATGGACATTTTTTCAAATGGTTGGCATGTATGTTTATTCAAATTGAGTTATATCATTTGGAATGGATATATGATAGGTTGATATCAAATTTTATGTCCATATTTGATCTAATAGCATCAATATAAAAAATAGAGCACTGACCAATCAAATAGGGACATGAGGTGCTCAAATAGTGAGCTCATAAAACAATATATTTAGTCTTAATAAAATCTAATAAAATAACATATATTGTGTGAAGTGTTTGATCTCTCTCTATTTGTTTTGTTGTTTCGATATTCACTATGTGGTACTCCCCATTTATGATCATTTCATGAGAAAATGTCTTGATGGCTTGCAGACTGCAAGCTAGGGCATCATGCATTATTTATGAGCTCATTGTTTGAGCACCGACCAATTAAATAGGGACATGAGGTGCTCAAATAGTGAGCTCATAAACAATGCATGATGCCCTAGTTGTAGGTAGTTATCTCTTCTATAATGATGGAGGAGTGAAAGGTAATGATCAATGAGGTTGCTACTATTAGATCATACATTAATACACTTACTATTTTGAATTTGAGCTTGGGCATCATGCAATGTTATTGTTGTCATTGCATGCTTTTTTCTGTTGTGCTCTATATATTATTTTATACACTATTTATTTCATTGAGAATGCGAGCTTGACATTTGTAATGTATTTTCTATTATTGGATCAATGATACCATGTTGTTGAGGTTGTAGATGCATTGAATCACCACTGCCATTCCATTTTGATAGCAGCAATATAACAAATAGAGCACCCTCCAATCAAATAGGGACATAAGTAAGACATTTAATGCATTATTATTTCATCATGATGATAAGAATTTCATTGGCTCAAAGCACATAGAAATTCAAAATAGTAGGATATCTTAATCTTTATGAGCTCAAATTCAAAATAGTAAGTGCATTATTTTATTACTGATGTCCCTATTTGATCGAATAGCATCAATATAACAAAGATAGATCAATGAGATTGTTGCTATTAGATCATACATTAATACTTACTGTTTTGAATTTGAGCTCAGGCATCATGCAATGTTATTGTTGTCATTGCATGCTTGCTATTGTTTTGCACCATATATTATTTTATACACTATTTATTTCATTGAGACTGTGAGCTATTGTAGTTAACTGTATTCTTTTGGGGTCTGATCTATTGTGGTTGTTTATTTTTTCTTTGAATCATTGTTTATAATTAGTTTTGATGCAATATTTGTGTGAAGAACAAGAACAAAATGGTGAACGAGTGTATTTGACAAAGATAAACATGACACATTTTGTTGGGTTGATTGGGTTGGCGTGGTACCATTTACATGGCTTGGCCAGATATTAAATAGTGAGCTCATGAACAATGTCAGTATTAAACAGTACTGAGCTCATGAATAATGTATGATGCCCTAGCTTGCAGCCCGTGAGCCATCAAGACATTTCCTTGTGAAATGATCATAAACGGGGAGTACCACATAGTGAATATCAACAGCAAAATAAATAAAGAGAGATCAAACACTTCACACAATGCCTTGAAGGTAATAGCAACAATGCCCTAGCTCTCAAATCTCGTAGGTCATCAAGCATTCCAAATGAAAATATGTAAACAATGTCAGTATTCAATAGTGAGCTCATAAACAATGTATGATGCCCTAGCTTGCAGCCCGCGAGCCACCAAGACATTTCCTCATGAAATGATCATAAACATGGAGTACCACATAGTTAATATCAACAAAAAAATAAATAAAGAGAGATCAAACACTTCACACAATGCCTTAAAAGTAATAGCAACGATGCCCTAGCTCTCAAAGCTCACGGGTCATCGAGCATTCCAAATGCTAAGATGTAAACAATACCACTATTAACATTCATATTGTGCCATTAAATCAACAAATGCCATCAAAATGAAATTGAGGTGCTCAAACAGTGAGCTCATAAACAATGCCCTCTTCGCGCCATGCAAAATTGCAATGTCGTCTTTGCGGCAGCTCTTCAAATTCACAAAAACTACAAATGACACTTTCTTTTTCAAAATTACAAAATTACAAAAATTTCATTAGCTCAAAGCACATAGAAATTCAAAATTGTAGGATATCTTAATCTTTATGAGCTCAAATTCAAATTCAAAACATAAGAGGATGAACATAAATAATAAGGGTGCCAGACATTGCCTAAAGTGATGAATTTTTTACCCAAGTATGAATCTAGTGTGCCCATGTGTGATCCAGAACCTGTACAAAAAAGAGAGATGGGGTTAGATAAAAAATATCTAAGCAATGAATGACAACCTATTACTGATCCTCATCTACAATAATGCATGTGCATAGTCAAGCCATACACTTCTGAAAGAAAAACCAAGCTCACGGTCTCAATTAAATAAACAGTGTATAAAATAATATATGGTGCACAACAATAGCAAGCATGCAATGAAAACAATAACATTGCATGATGTTCGAGCTCAAATTCAAAATAGTAAGTGTATTAATGTATGATCTAATAGCAGCAACCTCATTGATCATTACCTTTCACTCCTCCATCATTATAGAAGAGATAACTACCTACAACTATATTTCATAATTCCTCCTTTGAAGTATATATATATCAAGTATAATTATGAGTTTACATCATATATTTAGTCTTAATAAAATCTTATAAAACAACATAAAACTAACCCAAAATACTTTATCTTAATAAAATCTTAATAAAACAATATATTTAGTCTTAAGAAAATAATACACTTACTGTTTTGAATTTGAGCTCAGACATCATGCATTGTTTATGAGCTCACTGTTTGATTACCAGCCAATCAAATAAGGATGTGAGGTGCTCAAACAATGAGCTCATAAACAATGGATGATGCAAATGATCATAAACGGGGAGTACCACATAGTGAATATCAACAACAAAACAAATAAAGAGAGATCACACACTTCACACAATGCCTTGAAGGTAATAGAAATGATGTCTTAGCTCTCAAAGCTCGCGGGTCATCAAGCATTCCAAATGAAAAGATGTAAATAATGTCAGTATTAAACAATGAGCTCATGAACAATGTATGGTGCCCTAGCTTGCAGCCCGCGAACCATCAAGATATTTCCTCATGAAATGATCATAAACAGGGAGTACCACATACTGAATATCAACACCAAAACAAATAAAGAGAGATCAAACACTTCACACAATATATGTCATTTTATTAGATTTTATTAAGACTAAATATATTATTTTATGAGCTTATTGTTTGAGCACCTTATGTCTTTATTTGATTGGTCGGTGCTCTGTTTGTTATATTGATGCTATTAGATCAAATAGAGACATTAGTAATTAAATAGGGACATCAGTAATAAAATAATACACTTATTGTTTTGAATTTGAGCTCATAAAGATTAAGATATCCCTATTTTATTATTGATGTCCCTATTTATATCTTTTCATCAAATGACCCAAAAACATCAAGAATGGTCCTATATGGTCACTAATAGCCAACTTTTAGAAGAATGTGAATGAATGCAAACATAAATAAGTGGATGAACATAAATAATGAAGGTACCAAATATTTCCTGAAGTAATGAAGTGTTGACCCAGGGTTCAATCCAGTATGCTCTTGTATGATCCAAAACTTGCAAGGAAGGAAAAGATGGAGTTAGATCCAAAGGATCTAAGCAATTCTTGGCACCCTATTACTGATCCTCATCTACAATTATGCATATGCATAGTCAAGTCATACACTTCTAAAATGAACTATGCTACAAAACATGTGCACTCAGGAAACATATGCATGCAATGAGTAAATCAAGACCAAAATGGAGTAAAAAGTATGATGTCAAATGTGTTATCAAGCAACACCTCATAAGTTGTGAGTCAACATGGTATACATGTTGTTTATACAAGATCAGTAAAAGGACATCTACAACCTCAACAACATGGCAATATTAATCCAAGAACAGGAAATACATTACAAATGCCAAGCTCACGATCTTAATGAAATAAACAGTGTACAAAATAATATATGATGCTCGAGCTCAAATTCAAAACAATAAGTGTATTAATATATGTATGATCTAATAGCAACAACCTCATTGATCATTACCTTTGAATCCTCCATCATTATAGAAGAGATAACCACCTACAACTATATTTCATAATTCCTCCTTTGAAATCATAGGTTAGTTTAAAATGGAGAAAGTATACAAACTCACCAATTTAATCCTAAAATTTCGTAACATTGCATTCTTGTTGCTATTATGGTGCACAATAGCAATAAGCATGCAATGACAACAATAATATTGCATGATACCTGAGCTCAAATTCAAAATAGTAAGTGTATTATTTTATTATTGATGTCCCTATTTTATTACTAATAAATTTTGGGGTAAAACCTTGCAAGTCTTACACAGACTCAACAACATGGTAGCATTGATCCAATAACAAAAAATACATTACAAATGTCAAGCTCATGGTCTCAATGAAATAAACAGTGTATAAAATAATATATGGTGCACAACAGCAGCAAGCATGAAATGACAACAATAACATTACATGATGTTCGACAGTGAGCTCATGAACAATGTATGATGCCCTAGCTTGCAGCCCGCAATCCATCAAGACATTTCGTCATGAAATGATCATAAATGGGGAGTACCACATAGTGAATATCAACAAATAAATAAATAAAGAGAGATCAAACACTTCACACAATGCCTTGAAGGTAATAGAAATGATGCCCTAACTCTCAAAGCTCGTAGGTCATCAAGCATTCCAAATGAAAAGATGTAAACAATGTCAGTATTAAATAGTGAGCTCATGAATAATGTATGATGCCCTAGCTTGCAGCCCATGAGCCATCAAGACATTTCTTCATGAAATGATCATAAATAGGGAGTACCACATAGTGAATATCAATAGCAACACAAATAAAGAGAGATCAAACACTTCACACAATGCCTTGAAGGTAATAGCAATGATGCCCTAGCTCTCAAAGTTCATGGGTCATCAAGCATTCCAAATGAAAATATGTAAACAATGCTAGTATTAAACAGTGAGCTCATAAATAATGTATGATGCCCTAGCTTGCAGCTCGCGAGCCACCAAGACATTTCCTCATGAAATGATCATAAACAGGGAGTACCACATAGTGAATATCAACAACAAAACAAATAAAGAGAGATCAAACACTTCACACAATGCCTTGAAGGTAATAGAAATGATGCCGTAGCTCTCAAAGCTCATGGGTCATCGAGCATTCCAAATGAAAAGATGTAAACAATGCTAGTATTAAATAGTGAGCTCATGAACAATGTATGATGCCCTAGCTTGCAGCCCACGAGCCATCAAGATATTTCCTCATGAAATGATCATAAACGAGGAGTACCACATAGTGAATATCAACAATAAAATAAATAAAGAGAGATCAAACACTTCACACAATGCCTTGAAGGTAATAGCAACGATGCCCTAGCTCTCAAAGCTCGCGGGTCATCAAGCATTCCAAATGCAAAGATACATAAACAATGTCAGTATTAACATTCATATTTTGCCATCAAATCAACAAATGCCATCAAAATAAAATTGAGTTAATGAGAAGACAAAGCTCAAATTCCTACCTCAAGTCATGGCTGCCATATAAAGATCAAATGCTAAGGAACTATGTTATAAAATTTTATGCCAAATTTTAAGGCATGAAATTTTATAACTGTACATATATTTTCTTCGACTCCCCCACATTGTAAACTCAATGCTAAGGAGAAAAAAGTATGATGTCAAAAAGTATAAAATTTCATGCCTTAAAATTTTATAACATAATTCCTGAGCAGCTGCCATATGAAGAGTAGTGCAAGGTGGCAACTTTCCCATTTTACCACAGTTAGGGCCCTCTTTTACCATACTTTATGAGCTTTATATTTTTTTTAAGTGAAGACAAAGATTATCTTAATTTGTTATCTTTAAATTTTATTCATTTTATGATTTTAAAAATTGAAATAAAAATCTAAACTTTTTAAAAAAATTTACATATTTTCATCAAATGACCCAAAAACATCAAGAATTGACATATATGCTCGCTAGTAGCCAACTGTCAGAAAAATATGAATGAATGCAAACATACATAAGTGGATGAACATAAATAATTAAGGTACCAGACATTGCCTGATGTAATGAAGTGTTGACCCGGGGTTCAATCCAATATGCTCTTGTATGATCCAAAACCTACAAGGAAGAAAAAGATGGGGTTAGATCCAAAGGATCTAAGCAATGTCTGGCACCCTATTACTGATCCTCATCTACAATTATGCATGTGCATAGTCAAGCCATACACTTCTAAAATGAACTATGCTACAGAACATGGGTGTGTGTTAATGTGATTCAAAAGCTATTATGCAAGATTGTTTTATTATTGAGATAAGGGTATCTTAATTCTACAAGAATAAATGTTTTGAGAAATATTTGAATTTAATTTTAACAATAACATGAGGAGTGATATATTTCAAGCTTCAGCAAGATTTCATACCACGCAGTGTTCATAAATTACATTCAATGTGTTATTTACGCTTGTATTGGTGGGAAAACTCTTGAAAACGCGCAAAAGAGATTGCATTCAACCATGTTGTTTACATGACACGTGTAGTTTACCTCTAGCCTAAATCAACATTGCGTACAAATCTGTGGACAATGTGTGGTATGAAGCCTCACTGAAGCTTGAAAATGAAAAGCATTATGATGTTGAGGTATGGTGTGGTAAGCACAAGTATAGTTTCTCATAAGCTGCTATTGGTATAGTTTTTTTTTTTCAATAGTTGCAGAATCCAGCTTCTCCTATACTTACACGTATGTATACATTTTGGGCTTGGCTTTAATTTCATGTAAATTTGAGTGAAATGGTAATAATATTTAAGAGCAACAAGTATGGAATTTTAAACAAGTATGCATATACATTATATAACAAGAGGAGTGATATATTTTAATGGAAACACTTAATGAGAAGGATGCCTATATAACAGGAGGAGTGATATATTTTAATTGCAGTGGACATAGAAATTGCAGTGAAACTCTATAATTTATTATTGTAAGTGAACATAGAAATTGCAGTGTAAGTAGTAGGATGATTGTAAGTGGACATAGAAATTGTAGTGAAACTCTATAATTTATTATGGCTTAGTGTTGTATATCCATAGTCAATGTCTATTTAAACTTTAGGATGATACTTATATGATGGCTTAAGTAAATTGTTCTTACCTTGAAACTAGTACACCATGGGATTAGAGGATGGTTGCTATAATAGCAACTGTGTGTCTGTGGGATACTTTTATATTTTGTATTAAATGATCTTACATATGTGTTTATTCCTTTTACAACAGTTTATATTCTGATACTTATATCTTAAATTGTCAAATGACCAATGAGTGATAATTTTAAAAGTGTATCATAATTAAAGACATGTGAATTCATATTGTACTTAATATGAATGCCACTGTGTAATGTTTTTACTTATGATATTAATCTTAATATATCCCTAATTTATTACTGATGCGGTGTTGGATAGCATATGGAATAATGGCCTGTTGTCATGACAATGGTCCAAAGGAGTGGACATATCAAGAGACTTTTGATAACATTATTTTTTTCATTTCTTTTATTTTTCAATTGGATCAAGATTAAGGGATCAATGTAGATAGGATCACACAATCATGATAAAGGGGTGATGAAGGCTATAAGTGAATGGTTTGGGATTATGGGAAGGCTTCTTGGGAATAATGAAGGTGGCTTTAGGATCAGCAAGATCATGATAAGGTAGCATGAACGTAATAAGTGAATAGGCTGATGGATAGGATAACTAATGTCAAGATACTTAATGCTCATAGATATGTTCAACCTTGTCAAGATCAAAGGTGAAAGATGGAGTACGAATGTAAGTGAGATAAATGGTAGAAAGATGAAGGATATGATGGATGAAACTTGCCCCCAAGTGTAGAGTGCAAGAGAAAGGAATTACGCATGATGCCTATTTGCCAGGTTTTCATCATGGTATTTGTCCAAGATGCCATGATAAGTGGTTTTCACCATAGGATGGATTTATTTTTCTTTTCTTTTCTTTTTCTTTTTAATTTTTTTTTCTCTTTTTGGATGGACTCAGGCCTCATGCTCTTTGGATAATCCTTGAAAAGGTATGATATGACAAGCCAAGGCTTCTTAAAGGTATGTTCAAAGATGTTGATAGGGTGATGGAAATGTCATATGGTGGATAAGGTAGAGGGTGGCTAAAGCTTTATGCGATGGATTGGATAAGGGAAATGGAAGGATAATGAATACAAGGATAATAAGTCTTTCCATCTGTGGGTGTGAAAAAGGGAATGGAAGGATAATGAATAGGAGGATAAGAAGTATTATCAAGATCAACATTGATACACACCTTGAAGGGTAGTGGAATAATGGAGGAAAAATGGGTGGTATAGCTTGAGACTTTGAAGTAAGAGAGGATATGGATCTTGGGACACAAGGAACCAAAATGGATGGATGAGATGGAATCTGTTTGGGAGAATGTGGAGTGGAAGCCTTTGGAAGCTTGAATGTCAACTTTTTTTTCTCTGTCATGTGTAAGTCCTTCAAAATTGACTTGGGAATCCACACTTTCTTTGATTTGTCTTTCCTTTTGGATTCTTTAGAATGCATTTCTTCAATGAGGGATTTAGGAACCCACATTTTCTTTAATTTTTCTTTTTGATTGATGTACCTTTGTGGTCTCTTGAATATTTCTTTTTTTCTTTCGTTCACATGTTGATTAGATGGGACATGGTGCTCTTCATACATAAGTGGATTCTTGGATTTCTAATTTTTATATTGCACATTCAAATTTCTTCCAAAGGACTTCGGATTGGTGGATGAATAAGGTTCATATTGATGGTTTGTATGGATGGGTGTTTGGTTTCTCAAGTATGTAAGTCTTTGTTGATCTTGATAGGATATAGGGTAAGTGGATTATGGGATAGGGATGGTAGGAAAGGTTGATGGAGGAATATAAGGGCCCAATATGGATTTGGAAGATGTATAAGGTTTCAAGTTTGGGATATAGGGACCAAGGATGGATTTGGAAGATGTATAAGGAATATGCTTATGCACAAATGGAGGTAAATGGGATGTGGGACAGATATCAACAACTCTATTGTGATTTGTGTGGCCAAGGCTTTCATCTTTCAGATTTATCTTTGTACTAATAGGATTATGTGTAACTTTGATAGGAGTTGTTGAAGCTTGAGATAGATATGGAGGCTTATGAAAAGTGGATGTTGGGTTACTTTGATCTTGACAAGGATCTTTTGATAGCCTAGGAAGAATACTTTTCTTTTAATTTTCAATAAGTTCATTAGAGATGGAAGGAGTACTTTGATCTTGCTTAGGAGATGGGTATGATATAGGAGGTGAAGGAATATGGGGTGTTTGAAATGGAAGTATATCTTCTTGAAAGAAATGGAAGGGTATGAAGGGTTCATCATGGTACTCTTGGGGTATGGGACTTTGGTCAACTATAGGATAAGGAGGGATATTATCTTGATCTTGATCCTTCATAAGACTTGTTTTTTTGCACCTTTGATTAATCTCTTGACATGGAGCCACTTCTAAGGACAATGTAGGAGTTTGGATCCGCACGAGGGATTATTGAAAGGATGATGGATGTTCATTTGAAATAGGAATGATAGGCATTGTAGCACATGAAGGCTTTGGTTCTATAACCTTTGAAGCATGGAAGAAGTTTGTAGCAAGATGTAGGTTAGCTTGGATATCTTTTAGAGGTAGCCCTTGAGGGTATACATAGTCATTATGAAAACTGTTTGGATCTTTGTTTGATGGAGGGATATTGGATAGCTTTTCTTATATATGAAATGGAGGAATGGTGGAATAGGTGAAAGCTATAAGAGGCCCACTACTAGACATGTGTTCATAAGTTTGATCTTTCTTGAGAGTAGTATCTTCATTAGATGAGTCATTAGGATTTTCAATTTCAATTATGTCATCATCAATAAGATTTTGGATTTTATGTTTCAATTCCATGCAATCTGAAGTTTCATGCTCATTATGTCTATGATATGCACAATAGTTGCTCAAAAAGAGAAAACCACATGAAGTGATTTGAGGCAACATGATAAGAACATTTTCAAGAAGTTTTTCCAAAGCTGATTCGTATGCAATTCCAAAAGAAGTAAATGATTTATCCCAAGGATATTTGGATGTATTTGTCTTTCTCAAAGATTTGTCATGTGATAAATATTGTTGAGATGGGACTAATTCCTCTTGATTTCCTTGATCAAAGATGAGATTCTCTTGATATTTTGAAATAGGTTCTTCATCAAATATTGGTTTATCATTAGGATATTCTTGATCAAAGATAGGGTTTTCATGATATTCTTTTTGATCAAGTTTTGTATTATCAAAGATATGGTGTTCATGATGTTTTTCTTGATCATAGAGGTAAGGAAACAATGTTCTTAGTGAGAATTGGTTGGATAATGTTTCCATTTCTTTTTCCATTTGTTGAATTCAAGTGTGAATAGAATATTTTCTTGAATCTTTATTGTTAATTGATTTTTGGATCTTAATAGATATTTTCTTTTTGTAATCAAAGATCTTCAAGAAAAACACAATGATTTTATCAATTATCACAAGAAATTCTTCTAAGCAATCTACCTAAGATCAAATTTGGCTTTTAAATGGCTCTAATGAGGTAGGCTTGCTAATTTATCAAGGATTTAGTATGGATTCTGTTCAAAATGGACTTTAAACTTTCATCCCCCAAGTATGTTTAAGGGGCTTCCCACATGCACAAAAGTATGATTTGGCACAATCCGTGAGGACTACTAGAGGAAGTTCAAAAAATTTAAAATCCTTTTGTCACACACCCCATTAAAGATGCATGTGTTTCATTTTATAGTGGGTTGGATTCTCGCAGCAAAAGCAAGTGTATCCCACTTTGGGTTGTCCCTCTCACCGGCCTCATTAAGGCTACTCTTTTCCACAAACAAGGGGTTTTTTAATTAAGTGTTTGGTTTATTCCTTTAAGCTATCCAAATTACTAGATTTTGAAAGGACAAAGACACAATTTAAGCACGCAAATCACCAAGTTTTAAGGCTTACCTTTCCTTGTAGCTAACAAAAGTTAGGGGCATTTTTGAGTTATTTCCATGATTTTATGCTTACCTTGGCTATAGTTCCTTTCCAATGTTCCTTTTTTTCTCCAACAAGTTAGTCAACAAAGCCAACCAAAGTGAAGAAACCAAAGATAAATTTGATGAAACAAAGACAAACTGAATTTTAAGCCTTACTTGTCAAAGCTTTGCCTTCTCTGTTGAATCTGCTCTCTAGCTTTTGAACTTTTTTGTGCCTGCTCATTTACAATAAAAACATACAGATAGAGAGTTAGGTAATTGAATTTATCAATCTGATAGAAAATTAAAACAACAGATAGTAAGCATCATTGTCCAGCTAATACACGTGATCAAACTGTTAGTAGATGTAACTTCAATAATAGCAAGCGTCACTTTCTAGTGACACGGGCGACATTGAAAGTTAATCAGGCATAAAAAATTTATCTACTAAGCGTAAAGAGTATTGCAAATTGTCTAAAATGATCTATTTAAAGCGACAATTTAACAAATACTAGGCGTGAATTAGCAGATACTAGGCGTGACTCTCTCTGTAAATTACATGGTCAAAGTCTATCACAGGCGGTGACAAATAGTAGATCTGCGACACTTCTTAAGTCACAGGCGTGACTTGACGAGCAAAGGCAGAACAATTTATCTCACAGGCATGAGCATTCATCTTGTAGGCGGCTAGAAAGAATTTAAGATAGAAGAGAAGTGATCGACCATGCATGAGTTAGCAACTTTTAGGTGTCAGAACGGTGATTTGAAGCGTCAATCAGAATGACTTTAGGTGTGATTGAATTCTTTGTACGCGTGACTTCACCTATTTTCTGAAAAAAATTCACGGAAAAGTGAAAATACAAGCACACAAAATATGATGAAAATGATGAAATGAGGCTTTGTGCCCCATGGTGGGCGCTATTTTGTGTACTAGGGAAAGTATCTTCATAGAATTAAGGTTGAACAATAAATGAAATAGTAACTAAATAAACCACAATAGAGAAACTATTTAGCAAATTAAAGATCAATTAAGCATCCTATGGCTCTCTAACTAAGAATGTTAATGCAAAGCTCTTAGCAAGCTTCCATTAATGATAGTCCTAGAATGTGAATGATAAGATAAACAAGTTAAAGCTAATAATTATATCAAAGTAAATGATAATTAAGCTCTCAAATGCCTTTCTAAACTCAAATTGCTAGAGGTTCAATGCAATTCTCAAATGCATGGTTGATAATAATGAAGGAATTTAGTCTTCATTTTATAGATTTTCCAATGGTAGGGGGTGTAGTTGTGTTTGATGATGATTAAACCTTGGTTGAGTCCTTGGTTCCACCCTTTGAAGACAATGCAAATTTTGTGTCCTCAAAGCTTGGGACAAGTAGACAAGATCAATGGACAAGATTCTCTTTCACTTTGAGTGATTGAGATTGAATTTGGCTTGATCCATGTGAATGTCTTTCTTTAAATCTCATTGGTTGATTGAATTTACTCCCTTTGTGATTGTTGAGAGTAATTAAGATTTATTAATTGATTTAATTGATTTTGTTTAGCCATGTACCCCTTGAATGGGTTGAATTTAATTTAATCCAAGACTATACAATTAATTGATTTAATTGTATTTTGATTTGATTGCACTTGATTAAAATGCTCTCAATTTTGATTGATCTCAAATTAAGACTTGATTTTAATTTTGATTGGCTAATTATGCATTATGATTCAATTACTTCAATTTTGTCTTTGATTTTCTTTGATTTGATCTTTGTCCATTTTTAGGTGATTACAGTCCCTATTTACATCTCTTCATCAAATGACCCAAAAACATCAAGAATGGTCTTATATGGTCACTAATAGCCAACTTTCAAAAGAATATGAATGAATGCAAACATACATAAGTGGATGAACATAAATAATAAAGGTACCAAACATTTCCTGAAGTAATGAAGTGTTGACCCGGGGTTTAATCCAATATGCTCTTGTATGATCCAAAACCTACAAGGAAGGAAAAGACGGGGTTAGATCCAAAGGATCTAAGTAATGTCTGGCACCCTATTACTGATCCTCATCTACAATTATGCATGTGCATATTCAAGCCATACATAGACTCAACAACATGGTAGCATTGATCCAATAATAGAAAATACATTACAAATTCCAAGCTCACGGTCTCAATGAAATAAACAGTGTATAAAACAATATATGGTGCACAATAGCAGCAAGCATGCAATGACAACAATAACATTGCATGATGCCTAAGCTCAAATTCAAAATAGTAAGTGTATTAATGTATGTTTGCATGATGCCAGATATTAAACAGTGAGCTCATGTACAATGCCAGTATTAAACAGTGAGCTCATGAACAATGTATGATGCCCTAGCTTGCAGCCCACGAGCCATCAAGACATTTCCTCATGAAATGATCATAAATGGGGAGTACCACATAGTGAATATCAACAACAAAATAAATAAAGAGAGATCAAACACTTTACACAATGCCTTGAAGGTAATAGAAATGATGCCCTAGCTCTCAAAGCTCGCAGGTCATCAAGCATTTCAAATGAAAAGATGTCAACAATGCCAATATTAAACAGTGAGCTCATGAACAATGTATGATGCCCTATCTTGCAACCTGTGAGCCATCAAGACATTTCCTCATGAAATGATCATAAACGGGGAGTACCACATAGTGAATATCAACAACAAAATAAATAAAGAGAGATCAAACACTTCACACAATGCCTTGAAGGTAATAGAAACGATGCCCTAGCTCTCAAAGCTCATAGGTCATCAAGCATTCCAAATGAAAAGATGTAAACAATGCCAATATTAAATATTAAACTCATGAACAATGTATGATTCCCTAGCTTGCAGCCCATGAGCCATCAAGACATTTCCTCGTGAAATGATCATAAACGGGGAGTACCACATAGTGAATATCAACAACAAAACAAATAAAGAGAGATCAAACACTTCACACAATTCCTTGAAGGTAATAGAAATGATTTCCTAACTCTCAAAGCTCATGGGTCATCAAGCATTCCAAATGAAAATATGTAAACAATTCTAGTATTAAACAGTGAGCTCGTAAACAATGTATGATGCCCTAGCTTGTAGCCCGTGAGCCACCAAGACATTTCCTCATGAAATGATCATAAACAAGGAGTACCACATAGTGAATATCAACAATAAAATAAATAAAGAGAGATCAAACACTTCACACAATGCCTTGAAGGTAATAGCAACGATGCCCTAGCTCTCAAAGCTTGCAGGTCATCGAGCATTCTAAATGCTAAGATGTAAACAATGGCACTATTAACATTCATATTGTGTCATTAAATCAACAAATGCCGTCAAAATGAAATTGAGTTAATGAGAAGACAAAGCTTGAATTCCTACCTCAAGTGCCAGTGCCCTCTTCCCACACGGTGTCAGCCTCTTCACACATGCCAAACTCAAATGCCCTCTTCACACCATGCAAAAGTGCAGTGTCATCTTCGCGACAGCTATTCGAATTCACAAAAATTACAAATGACACTTTCTTTTTCTTTTTTGTTTATAACCAAATGGGTGTCGCAATTATGACATCATCATCACTATTATGACACCGTTGGGGGCACTTGCAAAAAAAACACAAAAAACAAACACAAATGGTAGTGGCATCGCAAATTGGCATCAAAATTTGACCCAAAATGTTGTGGTGAGGGTTCACCTATAACAAGTGAAGAACAACCTATGATTCCAATACAACCAGCTATTGTTAAAATTGATGCTACTGATACAAAGGCCCAGTCTAAGGTTTGTATGCCTTCTTTTAATATTCTGGACCACGTGAAGAGGGAAAATGTGTCTATTTCCATGTGGGATTCTTTGGGTATTCTAGGTCAAAAGGACCTTTTTTAATCAACTTTATTAGGTTTAAGTCTTTCTAGTAAGCCTAAAAGTGAAGAGACTAAATTTGTAATGACCAATGTTGTGGTAAAAGAAAATGAGCATCAGGCCCCAGTAGTTAAACCCCCACCCTTTTATGTATCTTTGATCATAGGAAAACACCTAGTCCACAATTGCATGATTGATTCAGGTGTGAGTAGCTCAGTAATGCCCAAATAGATTGCAGACAAGTTGGGTATCAAGTATGAGCCACTTGAAAAGGGAGTTGTACAGTTAGATGGGACTATTATTAATACCATAGGGGTAACTAAGAATCTTGATTTGACCTTGCAGGCTTGTCCAAATTTTTCTATCTCGCAAGATATTTATGTTATAGAGCTACCTCCTTATTTTTCTATATGTTTGTCAAGGGATTTCACTACCAAGATTGGGGGATATTTTTCCTATGATTGGTCACACATGATATTTAGAACTAGGTATGGCACCAAGGTTACCATAAAATTAGAGCCTATAGCCAAAGCTCATATTGAGCCTTACTCCCAAAGCCCCATTAATGCCAACTTTCTCGTAAGTGAATAAGAGGAGCAACCTAAAGTCTGAGAAGGTAACAATCAAACCAAGGCAATACCATATATTCTTCTTGATGAATAGGCTTTTCAAAATCAAGTAGAAAGTCCATGTGAGAATCTAGGACATGTTGGTTTGGGCATGTATTTAATACAGGAAGCTGATTCATTCATCCCTAACTTGGAAAAGAGTGTAGAAAAATAGTTTGGGTAGCAAAAGAATGAAGTTTGGGAGCTATTTTTTGATGGTGCAAGGAACACGGTTGGAGTTGGTGGAGGTTGCATGTTGGTCTCCCCAAGAAATGAGAGGTATTTTTTCAGCTTTTCATTTTTGTTTCAGTTGTTCAAATAACACGGCTGAGTATGAAGCCTTGGGTCATGGATTAGAATGGGCAAGGAGAATTGGTATTAGCTATTTAAAAGTGTATGGGGATAGTGAGTTGATTGCTAATCAGGTGAGAAACCAAAATGTTACCAAGAATGAGCTGCTTAAATCTTACAAACACAGGGTATGGGATCGTCTTGATAGTTTTGATGCTTTTAATTTGATTTCCATACCCAGAAATTAGAATAGACATGTTGATAGACTGGCTGCTATTGGTACTGAATTCAACATTCCAAAAGAGATTAGCGTCGACAAAACCAACCAGCATGTCAAAGTTATTATCAGACCTTATGTACCTGATAATAATACACATTGGTAGGCATTTGAAAGTGACCAACAAATTGTCAATTTTTTAAGAGAGGAAGCTGAGTTCTTGCATGCCAACCAAAAGAACTTTCAGCATCAGTATGATGGTCAAATCATTCAGCTAAAAAATAATAAGATACACTAGCACAAAAATAGCAATATATGACCAAATAAACTACCAAAAATTGTAGATAAATGACCAAATTTGGTCACGTGACCAGTGGTAGTTTATTGCCGATCATTTATCTCATGACCAAATTTATGACTAAACTATTTTAGTCATTTATTTGGTCATATATTTAGTCATTTATTTGGTCATTTATTTGGTCATTTATTTGGTCATTTATTTGGTCATTTATTCAGTCATTAATTTAGTCATTAATTTAGTCATATATTTAGTCATTAATTTAGTCATATATTTAGTCATATTAGGGCATGATGGAATCGAACCATCATCCTCCTACTTGTAAAGTAGGTACTCTTCCATTGAGCTAGTACCCTTTAAAGAATAATCATACCATGTATACTAGTATTTTCCACTAAACATGATTTCAAGTTTTTCCATCTAAACTAAACTGGTTACAATCCCTTGTACTGGTTCATCTCGAGAATCAAACTCCCAAGACCAAACTGTCCTTACTAGGCCTAATTCAATTAGCCCTTGGAATCAGGTATTTTTCAACTTTTGTCGAACTTACTCCAAAACACTTGGAAAATAAAATAGGGATTCAAATACCCATTTGTGATTTCTCCAACATATCTCAAAACCAAATATGGTTATTTTGGACCGATACTCTGATCCAATACACAGGCCTACTAGAATTAGGCCTAATTAGCCCACGTTATCAAAGCAACACTATCAACCACAGCTCTGCAAACTCTCAAACCATGAAAAAGTATTTATTAATTGTCTAAATCAACATATTTTCACTTTTTTTGAGGTGCCATGCTCATCTGATCAGTCATTTATCAAACCCTCACTTTAAGGGGCCTAAAGCTAGGGCTTTCTCAATCTACCACTCTGAATCACTTCTGAACCCAACCAAAGGTCCTAACACCATCCACTTGACCTAGGTAAACACAATCCAACATAAAATGTTGCCCATATTCAGAGAAAAAAATCAGACCTACACATGGCATTGCATACCCTATACCTTCATCAAGCACATTTGCTCATTTGGTGATCACCGTCCATTCAATCTGACTTCTATTGCATTCAAGTTATTATAGGAGACTATAATAAATTGTTTCAGACTCATCCCACAAGCATCAATAGGAACATAAAGTGGAATGAGCCTAATTCACCATAATGCCCATCAAAACAATACCAAAACTATCAATGGAAAGTAGTGTACAGGAACAGTCAAAATATTATATCAAGATCGATTGAAAAGACTTCAATATCAATGTGAAAGGAATGTTAAATCATTTTAAAATCATCCCTCATTCCAATCCTATTCACAAAGTGAAGAATCGGAGATTTACAAGATGAAGTATTCAAAATTTTATTCAAACTGCCCAGCTTGGCCAGCTTGGGAGAAGAGAGTTTAACCACAAGCATGGACTACATCAAATTTATCATCCGTTGCTCTTTGACTCTAACTGGAAGAAATTCATCAATATGCTTTTCAGGATCAAAAGCATGCCCATTCATTTCAGTGTCCAAATGTTTGAGCTCTTTCAAGTCTTTCAATGACTGCAGAGCAAAAGGGGCAAATAAGAGGCCTATCAATAGACATGAAAAGGAAAACAATTGTTCTATTAAGATATGACATATATTTGCCAATAGAGATGATAGTAACATCAAGTTCTAGTTTAAACATCATAAAATATTTTGTTCTTGACAACAAGATAGCAAATTGCATTTGGCCAAAAATAAATAAACTGCAAAATATCAGCTTATGAGTTAAAATCATTTCAGGAAATTGTATTTTGGTTCACTAAACAAGTTATTTGGAATCTTCAAATATAAGTTTTTAACATGGGATTCATTTTTGGCATGGCCATCTCTTTATTTAAAATAATTATAGCTATTTTGAAAAAAGATGCAATTACACAGATGTCTTTAAAGTTTGCAAACTGTTCAAACACAGAATACCATCTCTCTTCCTAGATAAGGCAAGGATAACTAAACATTAACTTTGAAAGTAATACAAAAAAAATCAAATTTAGTTTAACATACTGAGCTTGTTGGTGGCTGCATATTTTTCATTTCTATTTGTTGAAACACTTGCTGCATCTTGCCATAAATCTCTGTCAAAGTAGCTTGTTACTCAATGCTTTTCTTGGCACTTGCTACCAATTTTTTGCACACTATCTGCAGCCAAATATCCTTAATATTAACTCTTAAATTCAAGGCTAGAAAATTTGGTGTACAGGAGAAGCCAAGAATGTATTATAGCTTAAAAGAATGGCAATTTGACAACATCAGAATCAAGAACTAGCTTAAAACTCAATAAGCAGTGCTTCAAGCATCTCCAAAATGAATTTCTATAGGCACAACAATGACAGAAAGCACTACAATATAAAATATAGGCTACAGTCTGGTTGATCCCATCAACAAATATTTTAGTTGGAGATAACAAAAGTGGCTCTATGAATGAACAGGTTAAATATTAAAAGGTGACTAACAAGTAAATTAGAGACCTGTCTTTTCAGAGTAGCAATGCTCTTTGTATACATTGGAGATTGTGGCAATACACCATTTGATGGAGGAATTCCAACCAATCCACACATTAAGACCTGCAATTAGAAAACTCAAACCTTTCATATAATATTAAAAATGTTGCAAGAAATATAATTACCAGATACAAAAGAAAAAGCAGAAATTGAGACGTAAGCCAGGAGAAAGGTTAGGTAAAAACCATTATGCCCAATAGAAGTAAATCATAGTGGTAAGTTGATGGATTTCTCAAATTGAAATGTGTCTTACGGCTCCTGTGATCTCTTTAATATGTCATTCAACCTGTAAGTGTGTCTTTTGTTTATCTACGTTGATATGATTTGTCTTCATGTGAACCGTTGATATAGATTATCGTGGTGATGAAAGAATGCAATCTTCTGCATGAATCATTGTGTCCATATCGTGGCACTGATTGATCAATCTTGTTTGTTATTATTTCATTACTAATAACATCTTTAGTTTATATATAAACCTCTCATTTAAGATATAAGATTTTAAGGGTAATTAGAGAGACATAAGAATAAATAACAACTATAATACAAATTAATTTACATTTAGAGAAATATAAATAAAAGTAAATGTCAAAGGCCGATAGGCCAATTTGACATTTGTTATTTATCTACATTAGATAATTTGGAATTAACAGTCTTCAATGGGACACTTCCATTTGATGCTTGCTCTCAGTTGATTTTAGTATATACTAGTCAACATTAGACACAATCCTCTATGTTTTTGAAGAGAATCTTGACTGTATGTTATGTAGAAAATATAAATTGAGAAATATCTTCTAATGGTTGTATTATGACCTTCATAAAACTAATTTTTGTCATGGATAAAAAATAAGGATAACAAATAAATCTGATCCTAAATAGTTAATACTAACTTCAGCAGTCTAGAGTTGAAGCAACATATAGTCATAGATTGTCATGTTTTCTATCATAGTATCACCATCTTCATAGGGATAATTTTGTCCATCCTGATTATCAAGTGCCTCATCTTCTTTAGATCCCTCCATGCTCTAAAATGCACCACCAGTTGTGGCAGGCGGAGATTTGTTTGGTACCATTGGTACTCTCTTTGAAGGAGTTGAAAGATTGCCAACAACCTAAGATTAAAAACAAATATAATCACAGTCTTTTCCATGGTGTGAAGTTCATTTTCATTGTTCCTTAAGATTCTTCCTATGTGCTTCTAACTACCATTTTTAGAGATTGCTGATAAAAACTGCCACATAGACTATAGAAGTTGCAGTCATAATATACTGTGTTGATTCCTTGAAATAAGACTATAGAATGTTAAGGAGTGTTTTCTATTTGAAAGGACGTTGAGGATTTCTTCATAGTCATTGGAGGGTGTAAGAAAAGGATTTGGATTTCCTTTATCTCTATTTGGCTTTAAATGTATATGACTATCAAATTAGGAATTCTGATCTGACAGTTTTTTTCCCTGTTAGTTCACCATATTAACAAGCCATTGTGTATGTAGGCACCTTATTGAGGGTTTTTTAACTCCCTTTGGAGTCTTGGTGTATGGAGAAGCCTTTGGATGAAGTCCCCTCCAAGGTGTATTAAATACATGGAGTTTTGTATCAGTTCATATATAGTGATAAGACAGATTTGAGAGAGTAATAACAGTCCATATCTTCAAAACAAACTAGTTAGAGATTAGTATGGGTATTCTGATTACATTCAAGGAGGGCTTGGTAGAATAGAGGGCTGAGTATCCTTTGTGCTTTGTGTCATAAGAATGGGAAAGGTTGCATTAGGTGGAAGAGTTTGTTGTCTATTACAATAGGTTGCATTAGGTTACTTTTGGATTATTTTCTGTTAAATCCTTCATATATTTTGGGTTCATAGTCCATCTGGTAGTTTAGAACCTTACCTAAATTATAATTCATGATGCTTTAACAGTTTTCAATCTCATGGGAAAATCAATTAACTGAAGTAAAAATTTAAGAATTTAATTTTGGAAAGAAATTGAAAATGGATTATGTGATGAAAATTCAAATGAATGTCAAATGTACAAATTCAAGCTACTAATATGCAGTAAGGAGAGAAAACATGATTGGACAAAATGCCCATTTTATCACAGAGGAGGAAAGGGTATAAGAAGAGACCCTAGTCTCTATTATGGATAAACTTTCATTGAATACAAGCACTGTTATTATAGAAAGGGACCTACTCAAAAAGAGTATGCAGCTGCAAAAAGTTTTGAATGTTTAGTTGCTTCTAAGTCTCCACAAATATTCCAAATGATAGAGTAATCCGTTTCAATCACTTTCAAATAGAAAATCCAAGATTGTTGGTAAAGGGAATTCATTCATGAGACCAAATTGTAAGGAAGAGTTTATTGTCAAGCTCGTTGCCAAGGAAATGTTGGGACAACCTAAAATAGAGGGGGAATCACATTGCTAGAAAGCATTCAGAAAAGATGCTAAGCATTGTAGAAAGTTGATAATATTTCAGCACTATGATTATTAATAAAGACTTGTTATGATCATCTTCCAAAATCTAAGTGAAGGTCTAAGACTCCTAGGAAAATCTTTAGAAAATGTTATTTGATTCCTATAACTATTTGAGTTCAAACAATCTCATCTTTAATAAGAATTATGCAAATGGCATGCTTCTTCCATTAATTATATCAAAAAAATTAGTATCTACAACAATAAATAAAGATCTTTTTTTAAACAACACACAAATGTACCATAGAAGAAGTAGAAAAATGTATTTACCAGATTTTCTTGCTCTGATGTCCTTCCTTCAAAATAGATGGTTTTGATCTGCTTGATAGAAACATCTGATCCCTTCCATTTTCCATGATAAACTGTTCCATACATGTCATACCCAAGCTCCTGTATTTCTTCCAAGTTAGCATTTTTTATTATCTAAAAGGTGTAATATAAAGGAATAGATGAATAAAAAATTGAAATAGACTCTAAGCATGAGCTAAGAATACACATGTATTCATTTACTGTACCTAAAACACAAACAACAACCTTAAAGAGAAAATTGCATATCTCTTGATACATAAATGAATCTGAGCATACTGAATAGTTTATACCTACAAACCTTTAGCGAATGCTTGTGCCTCAACTTCTATTGCAACTTTCCTTACCATATCTGTTGAATCTAAATTATCAATTATGTAATAATAAAGTTAATATTGCTATAAAATATTACAAATAGTGAAGAGGGAATTGGGAGTTTAATATGAATTCAGTTTACAAACAAAAATTTCATGTCTACCATACATCATTAACTTCTTTTTGGGGTATGTTTTCTTCAACATCTAAAGTAGGAAACATAACATCATATTTACTTCCTTATAATCAACTTTTGTTATCACTTCATTTTCATTTCTAATAGAATGTTGCTAACCCAATATCTTAGATGCTAATGGTACATTTGATTGTGGGATTCTTGGACTGTGTGACAACAAATCCATGAGTCTGGACATACCAAATAATCTAAACTTTTTTAACTATTCATGTAATTCTTATTCATCTTGGTATTTGCATCTTCATCTTGCTTGGGTAATTCAAGGTCTTTTAACTTGTGCTCCATTCTAGTTGTGACGTAATAGACATCATTCTTATGTTTTCAAAGATGGTATTTTTATCCAACTCACTAGATTTTCTCCCTTCTTTAGTATCTAACAAGAAGTTCTCTGGAAAAGACAAATTGGTGCTATTTGCAGTATCTTGATCATATATTGGAGTGGTAGAAGTTAATTCAATTCTTTCTAGGGGTGAAGAAGATGACATAGATGAAAAAATCATAGATGATCTTGATAGAGAAGGTTGATCATGAATTTAGCATGCAAAAAAATCACTTCTAGAAAGAATCACTTGTTTGGAAAAATAAAATTTCTTTTGTGGCTTGTTATGTTTTGTTGCATTTTCAGTAGTTGACATAAAGACTTGTGATGCATATGATAGAAAGATATTGGCCGATAATGTTTACAGCTAAATTACCAAAGGCTACAAGATGACAAACAACAATGAGCAAGAAAAGTTTTACTGTTACCGAAAGAGAATGGCTATCCATGGGTTTAAGCACATCAACATTTGTGAGTCTTACCCCAATAGAACCATTCATGGATTTCAATGAGGTCAATGTTTGTAAGCAGGAAGCAAAAGCAGAGGTGGACAACCCTTCTACTCATGGAAGTATCTGGGTACCAAAGAATAAAGCTTGGAAGGACAACATTTCTTGCAAGATTTTATCTTACCCGAACTCTGAGTTGGTTGTTACCGAAAGTGAATGGCCGTCCACATTTCCATTTGTGAGTTCTACTCTCACAGAACCACTTATGGGTTTTCAAGACTATAGAAACAAGTCAGATTCCTCTAGAACTCCTCAAGAATCACAGATTCTAGTGAATTGGACGGACAATTTTCTAAAATGATTAGTGAATTTTCATCATGTCCTGATTCTTGCCAGCTAGAAAGATCTGAGTATGTTAAACAATCCCTTTCAAATCTATAGAGAGAGGGGTATACCTCTACTTGGAATGCTGCTAAAAATTAAACCTTGCAAAACATGAGAGAAAATACACTTTTTTGCAAGGAAATTATCAAAGGCAGTGAAATTGTTGCAAATCAAAATTCTTCATGTAGCATTTCATTTGACAGAGAGCTTTCAGATTCTCTTTCTTCACAATTGGAGCCACCATTGAAGGAATTAAAAGTGACTTGTGACATACCTCTGGCTCTCAGTCCTTTGCAAAGCCTACCACAAGAGAGTGTTGTTTTCTCAAAAACTTTGCAAGATGAAACAAGATTAGACAGCAAGCATACTACATAGTGAGAAAAAGGCAAAAAGTGAAATAAATGAAGAGGGAAATGTTCATTCTATTGTTTCACCAGCAAAATCAATCATGCAAGTTGTTGGAAGGGGTAGGTTTCCTATGCTTAGTGCACAAGAATGCCTATTGATATGACCATTAAAATAAATTATAATTCCACTTCTAAACTCTTAAATAGGTTTGAAATGTTGTTGCCTTTGCAGGGCTGAAAAACATCTATGAATTCTCAATGCGGAGAAAGGGTCAGTGAAATGAGAACCTGGTAGTAAATAGATTTCAGACTGGAATGCCATATTAATTGAGCCATTATTATGTCACCCTTGTGCTGATGAAGAAACTGTAAGTTTATTGAGTTTTGTTATCTTGACTATTACTTGTCAAATATAACTCATGAAGTCAATATAATTTTTTATAATGTATTCTAGGAGCTTATTTTATCATAAATTGTCCTTAAGATTATGATTGAGTTTAGGCAGGTGTTGAATTTAGCTATGGCTCGTTGAATCAAACTATAGGTGACTTTTCTCCTGAATTAGCAAAAGAGATTAATGTCCAATTCAAGAAATTGTTTGTGTGGAAGTGCAGAATGGCTAGAATGGCTGCTTCTCTTCTATCTAGGTTAGCTGGAAGGGTTGTGGAAGCTAATTCATAGAAGCCTGGTGTATATCATTATTTTACTTGTTTTCAGATTTCTTTTTATAATAATACATCTGATAAATGCACACTAAAGATTGGCAAGTGTTTTTTTTAGCTCTAGTAATCCTCACCTCTTGATTCCTTGCGATAAGCCAGAAAGGAATTTCACACTCCGATTTGACACCAATAGATTAATCCATATTATTGAGCCAGGAACTTTTGGTTTCTGTGCACAAAGCTATTAGCTTGGAATGAAGATATGGTTGTATTTGCCTGGAGCTGCTGTCTGCTTTTTCCAATTGTCTGACGTGTCACACAATTTAAAAACAAATATATAAAAATAGAAGTGAAGAAATTAAATTATTTAATAGATCAAAATAGTTTTTGATATATCCATCTATGCTAAAACCAAGAACTGACTCTGAGGTGGTGGTGCTAGTATTGGCTTCAGGTGGGTGCAGTGTGACGAGTGACAGTTATGTTGGTTGTTGGAGGTTCTTTCTCCCAATTTTTGAGCTCTGGTTTTTATATTTTTTTTATCTTTGTTTTCTCTAGTTGGATCTCTGTCTGCTGCCCGTGTGTTCTTTCCATTTGTTGCTCCACTATGTGGATTCTTTCCAAGCTTTTTGGATCATTGGGATTGTATAGGTAAGAAATTCAAACCTATCTCTAGTTATTGTTATAATTTTCATGGTTTTGGTCATAGAGCTATTGATTTTAGTCTACAAATATCCATGTAGATGCATGCATAAGCCAGATTTTTGCAATCCTAATGTGATAGGGAGACTAGTGGATTTAACCTTCAAACTTTAAAGGAGGATTAAAATCACTCCATGGTCTTGCAATATAATTCAAAGTTCCCTTAAGAATGGATCAATTCCATAGACCCAACCCACTCTTTAGACTTATCAATGGTTAACGTAAAAACTCAGCTACCACTAGGCTCCCTACCCTTAAGCCACTCTACCTTGGATCCCACTCATGAGCACTAAGACTCTTTCCAAACTCCCCCTAAGGGCCTAAACATCCTAAAATACCTTGGGGACACACAAACCTACCATTCCAAACCCCTACCTCCTTCACACAACTCCCTTGGCACATGCATGAAGAAAACTCAACTCAAACTACACTGTCACTGTCCTTTTATATAGACCCATACTCAGTGGATCATAACTTTTTCACCTAAAATTTTCTCTTCAATCACTCCAGTGAGACCCGTCACAATTTTTCTATGACAAACATATCCCAAATTCAACCAAATCTAATGGTTCATTTTGGAGATATTGCCCACGCATTAGGACTGTATTTCTGAGACAGTCATACCCTCAATCTTCAAATTTGACAAACAGTGGTCATCTTTTCCACCTTGTCGACCATCCGTGTAATCAAATAGATAAGGAGAACTATATAAAAAGTTCCTAAACCCATTTCCCAATGCACAATAAACACTTAAGAGGGAGGAGTCACAATTTTCACAAAGATACACTACTTGTTACCAAACTGTCCAGAAAATCTGTACATGGACAGTCAGCAAGACAGTTTTGTTTGTCTTAAAACTTAATGGAACACTATGTTATCATGCAAAAATGAAAAAGATTCAAAGTGCCAATGTAAAGACTCCCAACACCAACCAAAAGATACACTATTTAGTCATTCTAAAAACATCAAAACTACCACTGTTCCTCTGACAGATTCTAGATTATTGCTCTCAAAAGACTTTCAAATAGAATGCTCAACCTTTGTGAAACATAAATACTTTTTTGTTATCCAATATCTCCTTACATGTTGATGGGTTTTTATCATCTCTCCTTGACTTACATCTCTTGAACAAGGCATCTTCTTTAGATGCAACACATAAGTTCTTTGGTGCTCAACAAGTTTTTAACTTTCTATGATTTACAAAAGAAAAAGTAGAAATTAAGATGTAAGCCAAGAAAAAGGTCAGGTAAAAACCATCGTGCCCAATAGAAGTAAATCATAGTGGTAAATTTGATAGGATGCGTCAAAGAGATGTATTTTTGTGGATCGCAATGATTGCAGGATATGCACATAATGGATATGCTGAAAAAGCTTTAGAGACATTCAAGAAAATGCAATTGGCGGGTATAAAGCCAGCTTCCACTACCTTTGCTAGCATCCTCCCTGCCTATGCCAAAATGGGAGCTTTGGAACAAGGTATGTACATCCATCAAAGCATTAAAGATAGGAATTTTATCAGATGTTGTAGTTGCAACTACCCTCATAGACATGTACGCAAAATGTGGAACCATTGACAAGGCACGTGAACTATTTGACATAATGCCTCAAAGAAATATGGTTTCATGGAATGTCATGATTGTGGGATATGCACAAAATGGGTTTGGTGAAAAGGCTCTAGAAACTTTCAAGCAAATTCCAATGGCAGGTGTAAAGCCAAACTTCTCAACCTTTTCCATCATCCTCTCTGCCTGTGCAAAAATGGGAGCTCTAGAACAGGGTATGGATATCCATCGAAGCATAAAGAAAAGAGAAATATTGTTAGATGTTGCAGTTGCAAATGCCCTATTAGACATGTATGCAAAATGTGGAAACATTGACAAGGCATGTGAATTGTTTCACAGAATGCCTCAAAGAAATGTGGTCACATGGAATGCCATGATTGTAGGATACACTCACAATGGATTTTTCAAAAAAGCTTTAGAAACTTTTAAGAAAATGCAATTGGCAGGTATGAAATCAAATTCCGCAACCTTTATCAACATCCTTCATGCCTATGCCAAAATGGGGGCTTTGGAACAGGGTATGGACATCCATCAAAGCATAAAAGATAGAGAAATATTGTCAGATGTTGTAGTTGCAACTGCCTTGTTAGATATGTATGCAAAATGTGGAAGCATAGATAAAGCATGTGAAGTGTTTGACAGAAGGCCTCAAAGAAGTGTGATAAGGTGGAATGCCATGATTGTAGGATATACTCAAATTGGATTTGTTGAAAAGGCTTTAGAAACTTTTAAGCAAATGCAATTTGTAGGTGTAAAGCCAAATTCTACAACCTTTGCTAGTATCCTCCCTGCCTATGCCAAAATGGGAGCTTTGGAACAGGGTATGGACATCCATCAAAACATAACCGATAGTGGAATTTTGTCAGATGTTGTAGTTGCCACTACCCTAGTTGACATGTATGCAAAATGTGGAAGCATAGACAAAGCACATGACCTATTTGACAAAATACCCCAAAGAAATGTGATCTCATGGAATGTGATGATCGAAGGATATGTGCAACAGGGATTCGGTGAAGTGGCTTTAGAAACTTTCAAACAAATGCAATTGGCAGGTGTGAAGCCAAATTCCACAACATTTTCTAGCATCCTCCATGCCTGTGCCCAAATGGGAGATATGGAATAGGGCATGTACATCCATCAAAGCATAAAGGATCAAGGAATTTTGTCAGATGTTGTAGTTACAACTGCCCTGGTTGACATGTATGCAAAATGTGGAAGCACAAACAAGGCATTTGAATTGTTTGACAAAATGCCTCAAAGAAATGTGGTTTCATGGACTGCAATGATTGCAGGATATGTACAAAATGGATTAGTTGAAAAGGCTTTAGAAACTTTCAAGCAAATGTAATTAGCAGACGTAAAGCTGAATTCCACCACATTTGCTAGCATCCTCCCTGCCTGTGCCAAAATGGGACCTTTGGAGCAGGGTGTGGATATGCATCAAAGCATAATGGTCGGGGGCTTTTCTTCAGATATTATAGTTGGAAATGCTCTAGTAGACATGTACACAAAATGTGGAAGCATAGAAAAGGTGTGCAAAGTGTTTGATAGAATGCCTCAAAGAGATACCATCTCATGGAATGCAATGATTGCAGGATATGCTCAAAATGGATGTTCCAAGGATGCTCTCAAAATCTTTGAGTTAATGAAGCACTCTAGAACATGTCCTGACATTGTGAGCTTTGCTTGTATTTTATGTGCATGTAGCCATGCAGGTTTAGTGGATGAAGGTTGTACATACTTCAATCAAATGAGTAACCCTTATTGCATTACACCTACAATTGATCATAATGTGTGCATGGTTGACATTCTTTCCCGTGCAGGTTACCTTGAGGACACCCTGAACTTTATCATTAAGATGCCAGTTAAACCCATGGTAGTTGTGTGGATGCATTTTCTTGGTGCCTGTAGAGAACATATGAATATAGGCTTAGGAATATTTACAGCGATGCTGCTTTTTTATTTGGATCCTAAAAATGTTGCAACTTATGTTCTTCTCTAAAACATTTATGCAGAAGTGGGCAGATGGGGTGAGGTTCAAATGATTAGGAGATTGATGAAAGATAGAGGTATTAAAAAGATACCTGGATGTAGTTGGATTGAAAGCCATAAAGTGGTACACGCTTTTTGTGTAGGAGGCAGATCACATCTATAGACACAGGAGATCTATGCAAAGTTGGAGAAACTGCCTTGGGAAATGAAGGCAGCAGGACATCTTCCAGATTCTAGACATATACTCCATGATATGGAAAAGGAGGATTAAGAACTATTTCTCTGCCATTATAGTGAAAAGTTGGTAATTGCATTTTGTCTTTAAAGTATAAGAGATGCCACTATGTAATCTATGCCAATTATATGATAGGTTCCTTGGATGAAAACCTTTTATTCATCCCAATTTAATTGTATCGATCAACTACTTGAGAGCTTGAGTCTTAAAATTTTGTATTTTGTGCATGACAAAAAGAGCATATTGGGAATGATTTAATCAAATTTTTAACTCTAGACCGGAGAACGCAATATATTCTACTTAAATATTAACTTACGCCTAAGATAATTTAAATCAAATAACGTTAATTTTCATCAAAATCTGAACTATTTAATTTGGGCTATGTGCACAATCAACACTATTTTGTTTAAATTTGAAGGTTCTTGTTTTCAATAACCCAGTAGGGAAATCAACTTTGATTATCAAATTAAATTGACTTCCCAATTTTTGGTTAGTTGGCTATTGGCGCCAAGGGGAATGAACACCGCACAAGTTATTTGGGAGAAAGATTAGGAACCAAAGTAATTTCAATTGACTTGAAAATTAGCCTCATCTTTGTAAACTTTATTGAATAAAAGAGGCATCCCATATGCTCAATGCCTTGCAAGGAAAATGTGTATGTGAGGTTCTTCACTAATTCAACTCAATCAAGTTTTAGAATCTAGTAAGGTGAGATAATGACCCTAGGATTCACACCATCATATCTTGGGCCTACTGGCAACCAAAATATACTCACGGGATAGTACATTTAGAGTCTGATTTAGAGTAGATTTATCTGTATTTACTCATGGGATAGTACATTTACTCGCACCATATTTTAAAATTGTGATGGTGAAGATGTGATGTTGATATACAATAATTCCTCGACAAAAGGTTTGATATTTTTTACTGTACTGAAAATGAATGATGTGGAAGGTCTATCCTGCCCAATTGCACTAGTTATATTTTGGCTAATGGCATGTCTAGCTGATGTCATTCCTTCCACAAGACATTTTGTACATATCTTGCAACAATGGCATTCTAGGAGATGACATCTCTTTGAGGCATTTTGTCAAATAGTTCACGAGGCTTTTGTATGTTTCCACATTATGAATACATGTCTATCAGGGCATTTGCAATTACATCATCTAGAAAAAAGTTGTTTTCTATTATGCCTTAATGGATTTTTATACAGTAATGTCCCCAAAGGATATTAGCTTAAATTTCCACTTTTCTTGTCTTGTAATTTTGACAAACAACTACCATGAAGGAGACCTAGCAATTTTATAAATCAATATCTATTTCTGATTTAAATATTTGTTGTGAAATGCTTGATACCGAGCATCCTCATAGAAGGCCCTTGACGTTTATACAATTCATATCAATAAAATACCAATTCCAAATTATCACTATTGAACCCAAAGTCTACTAACATTCTGTCAAACAGTTTGCGAACTTCTTCTGTTTATAAGAAAATCTTGTTCTTGTTTTGAATATTATAGTTTATTGTGCATACGGAGATGAGGTAGAGATGATGACAATTCTTGAACTATTAATATATTCAGAAATCCTGAATGACTGTGCTTCAGATTTGCATGTATTTAAAAATCAGAGAATTAAAATATGCTGAGACAACAATTACAAATCAGACTGCTATAACAGTGACATGGCTCTTAACAGATTTCAATATTATCTTGTCAAATAAGATCATTAGCTACAACATGCCTTCCTTACAATCCGCATACTTAGTAATATGAATTTACATAAACTACCATTAAATATAAATGATAATTTTGCACCTAGAGTTTGGTTCTTAGTCTAGATTATGCAAAACCAAGATCATCTTCTCAGAAGGAATGATTGATCAAAGGTTCATTGCAGCATTTAGGAATTGTTGTGTCTCATTTCCTTGTTGTGGAAAACCAAGAGCAGAGTCATTTATGATGTAGTGTTGCTCATACATGCCCATCAATACTCTATATTCAAGTGGATACAAACATATGTAATGTCCATTTCAACCCCATAATGTATCAGAATGAATAAAGGATGATCTCTTGGAAACTGAATTTATAGAGAGATACAACACACATTTTCCCCTCAATTATTTTCAAAAATGAGAACATGTCAAAATAATCTCAAATATATAATCAAAAAATCATTTTTTGAAACTGCATTTCAGCTAGTACAAGCATGTAGTGCTAAGACTGAGATCATTTGAAATTTTGAAGGTGCACATTAATCAGCACAATTTGACATATAGTAGATGATATCATAGAAGAAACCTAATAATATAAAAAAAATAGAGGAATTGAAAAATAAATACCAAAATACTGTTGAAATATTAAGTTCTCCATTAGTAGCCTCAAAACTTTCAAGCTTTTGGTAGTTGTGAATCTGAGACTCCAGCAAGAAAGGATCTTTATTTTATCATGATTTTTTTTTCATTGTATTGATTGTCCAAAGGTCACTGCTATAATTATGCCTTTATCTCCATGGACCTACAAGTTATATGTATCTTATCACTTCCTTCTTGTGAAAATCACTGTCTTGGCTATTACAATCACTGACTTTGACATCTTTCATGGCAATGTCACAACCTATCTCTATACTTCATTATGTTCTTTGCAATGATAGTCATGGTCTTATAACTTTTGTCCTTGATAACACTACCTTTGAAGATCTGGTTCTTCATTTTTTATAATAGTGTTGATCACTGTCCAATCAATATCAATAGTTCTCTTGAAAATCTAACACCACTAGGTGACTCCCTACCCATCATTGGATTGCCATTTCTAAGTATAAAACTGCTATCTTTTACAGTGTCTGTTCTCATCTTCATAAACCATTGTTTCAAAGAAAAATGTATTAGTTGTCCTCCATCACTTTACTACTCACCATCTCAATCATGAGGGTTACTATTTGGCACTTAGAACCTCTACTTTCATTACAGTCCCATGACTGTAATTGCTACTACTATTGTGACTCGTCATTTTGGCCATTGACACATAATTTTCTCAAAATGCTATCACTATTGTTTTTCTTCGAGGCACCAATGTTGAGGCATCAATATGATCACTATATGTATTTTTTAGCTCTACCCTTTAGCATTGTATTTTTTGTGTAGATGACTATTCTTTTACATTGCACATCATCGATTGTAGCTGTTATATGTTTACGTTGCTGCTAACAGTGAAAATCAATATTTTTCTATTTCTCTTTCTCATAATATCTCATTCTTCCCGATATCCATGAGAGTCACTTGTTATCACTATATTGGTAAAATACATTGAGTCACTATTATCAGACATTCATGAAGATCACTGTCCTATATCATATAACATTGTCCTTAATAGTAATGTTACACGTCACTGCTTCTAGACATTTGTGTTGTCCTTTGAGCTCTGAAGATCAGTGATTTGATTCATTCTTGATCTCGTTGTACTAATGAATGCCTTCTCTTGAAGGTAATTACCATGAAAAGATAAACTATATCCCTATGTGAGACATGCATATTCACTTTCCTTAAAAATGTCACTATTTTGATTCATCTAACCCATACTTTCGAAGCTTTCAAATCAATATTTTTTCTTATTTCTGCCACACCCCTATCACTATTCTTTCTTTTCCTTAACAATGACCATTCTCTTAGATCTTCATGACTTAATACTATTGTCTTCTTGAATATCAATGACTATATTTCATTACAAAAGAATAATGACTAAGACACACCATTGTTGTATTCTTCATGTAATGCTAGTGTTTTGATCCATTCATTTTGAACATCTCTGCCCCTTGAGACGTTGATTTTCTATAATGAACCTATTGCTACTATGACAGAGATCCTTTCAACTTGGTGAATAATCTTTTGAAATAGTAATACATCTATGGAACAGTGCTCATAACCTTGAGAAGGTGAAATTTTGTTAGGTATAATTGGAAATGTTCTAGTATACATGTATGCAAAATGTGGAAGCACAGACAAGGCATACGAATTGTTTGAATGCCTCAAAGAGATGTCATCCCACAAAATGCAATGATGTAGGATATGCAGACAATGGATTTGTTGAAAAGGATTTACAAACCTTCAAGAAAACATAATTGGTAGGTGTAAAGACATATCCTTTGGCAACATCCTCCCTACCTGTGATAAAATTGGAGCTTTGGAATAGGCTATTTAAATCTATCAAAGCGTAATAGCAAGATAGTGTATTTCAGATATTATAGTTGGAAATGTTCTAGTAGACATGCATGCAAAATGTGGAGTACTCATAGACAAAGCACCTGAATTTTTTCACAGAATGCCTCAAATAGATGTCATCTCACAGAATGTAATGATTGCAGGATATGCACAAAATTGATTTTGTAAGTAAGCACTCAAAATAGTTTAATTAATGATGCACTCTGGAACTAATCCTAACATTGTAAGCTTTGTTAGTGTTCTAGGTGCATGTAGCAATATAGGTTTATTGGTGGATGAGAGTTGTAATTACTTCAACCACATTGATAACTTTATTACATTACACCCATCGGTGATCATTATGTGGGTATGCTGACCTTCATGCCGACCCAAGAACAATGATATGAAAATGTCATCTAAATGAGGAAATACATCACTATGAAATGAAAATAGTTGTAGGAACTTTGTTGCTAAAGACTTGATAGGACATTCCATGAAGCAAATGAGTTAAAGCATGATAGTGCCAATATTGAAAGATCATCCATCTGTTTTCAAATTCCTTGATGTTAAAGGTACTAAGAGAAATGTGTTGTTCATTGATCATACCAACCCTGAAGATCCTTCTCAGTTTGGAAGCAGATCTAATGCTATGGAAGCTGACATGGTGGTTCAATTTTACATTTACTTAACCAACTTTTTTGGCTACAAGTCACCAGATGTTATTATTCTGACCATGTACAGAGCTCAAACAGACCTTGTAAAAATAAAAATAGGCATCTCATGCCCTTTTCAAAGAAGAAAATATCATAGAAATGCATCTAACAAGTGGGTACCTAATAAGAAAATAGTTGAATCTAATCGATATCTGCCAAAAGTAAGAAGCGTGGATGAATTCTAGGAAAAAGAGAGCAATATCATATTGTTTTTTATGGTAAGACACACCATTCCTAATTTGAATGTAAAAACATCAGAAAACATGGAAATAAAAGCTCATTAAAGGACTTATATAGAAATGAATGCATGCTCACCTTTAGTATTGAAACCCTCCTTGCTCAAAGCTACAACTTTATCTATGAAGCATGGGAGCAATAGCAATGGTGCTATTGAAGAATCTCTTCTTCATTAAACTAGGGTTTTTCCTTGAAGAGTTGCAACCTTTCGCTTGCTAACTCGAATTTCTCTTCCAGATTTTGTGGTGCTGAGATTTCACCTCTTGTTTTGGCACTATCTTGACTTTTGGAGCTCCACATCCTCTAGCAGTGGGTTTCGCTCCAATTTTTAATGAAAACTTTCCTTTAATTTTACCGAGAACTACATGAGATTTTTTGAGGAGCCAAAATAAGATGAAGTATTATTAAAATTGCTTTTGTATTAATAATTGTCTATATACTTATATTTTTGTTTGTCTATTTATTTATGTATATGTTTATATATATTTATTTAAATAAATTAATATTTATTTATGTATAATTGTCTATATTATTATTTTGCTTCTACTTTATATATAAACTATTTGTACGTACCTAGTATAATTGTCTATATATTTAGATTATTTCTATTTGTATATATATATTTACTTATGTATATTCATTTTTTATATAAGTATGGGTATTTATTTATGTGTGTGTGTATTGTGGTTCTATTATTGATTTTATTTTTGTATTTTTATGTTTCTTAATCTATAGTTCTAGTTTGTCGAATAATTTTATTGTTTAATTTCTCTTTTATTCTGTTTTGCTATTGAATAATGCATGAACCATCTCAGCCTATGTCACATCATCTGCAACTACCTCTATCCCCCCAATAGGTATCCTAAAAATTATATAGACATCCTTTGTAGTAATGGTCATTTCCCTAGTGAGAAGATTGAAAGTGGTTGTCTCTAACCTCCACCTCTTGCATAGAGCTATCACCATGTCTATGTATGCCCTAAAATGGGGTATATAGTAGGATGCTCCACATCAGATAGCCTATTCATGCACCCCAAACACTAAAAATGAAAGGTCAATGCAATGGTGCACAACAATAGAAGAATTATTAAAAATACTATGTGGGAAAAGGATACCACAAAACTGGTATCTTATATAATGAGCTGATATGACAGAATTTTTTTAGTCATTTTAGTTCTGATTTTACCTAATGACCAAATTGGTCATTTATTTAGTCATTTATATTTGTAGAACATGATAGTCACGTGAATAAAATTTAAGGGTTAAATATTTCACGCGTGCAACCAAAATCTAATTTGATTTGAAGATCTAATATTAGATGTAAGTCAAATTTGTTTTTAGGCATGAGATGAGAAACCAATTTGAAATAGTAAGCCATGACTGAAAATTTGTTTGATGAAAATATGCTCTCACAATAAAATGAATGAAATTGTGGAACCAAAAAGGAAAAACCCCTCAAACTATTTATTTAGTCATTTATTTGGTCATTTTACCCGATGACCAAATTGGTTATTTATTTAGTCATTTACCCAATGACCAAATTGGTCATTTATTTAGTCATTTATTTTCCAAATATGATTAGTTTTGGTCATGTGACTAAAAATTTTAGTCACATGACTAAAATTTTTAGTCACTTAGTCATTTATTTGCCAAATTCTACTAGTGATACCAAAGGGTTTGGTCACCCTTGAATCCATTTTTAACACTGATGATGATACTAGAGGGTCAAAAGCCAACATGTAGGTTCAGCAGGAACATTATGAAGAGGTTGAGGTATTTAAGGGAAAGTTGCTAAAGCTGGGTAAGGTATGCACAACAGAGGAACAACATTCATTTATTCAACTTTTTTAGGAATTTAGTGATGTTTTTGCATGGGAGTATAGTGATTTGAAGGGGTTTAATCCCCAACTTTCTTAACACACTATCGAGCTTGAACCTAATGCTAAACCAGTAAGGTAGAAGTAGAGGCCTTTGAACCCAAAGCTGGAACCACTTATGCAAAAGTAATTAAACAAGATGATTGAAAGTAGTATTAGTTTTCCTATTAAACATACTTCTTGGGTCTCAAACCTTGTGCTAGTCAAGAAAAAGAGTGGTGAAATAAGGCTATGTGTTGACTTCCAAGACTTGAATAGAGCTTCGTTGAAAGATCGACATCCCTTGCCTTTTATGGAGCAGATTCTTCAAGTAGTCTCAAGATCAGAAA
The DNA here is from genome assembly GCA_027943335.1 of Chamaecyparis obtusa. Classification (NCBI taxonomy): domain Eukaryota; kingdom Viridiplantae; phylum Streptophyta; class Pinopsida; order Cupressales; family Cupressaceae; genus Chamaecyparis; species Chamaecyparis obtusa. The sequence continues at coordinate 104,408 of BSBK01007624.1, forward strand.
GACTTTCCTTGTTGGATGGATATTCTGGTTACAATCATATTTTAGTAAAGGAGGAAGACTAGTTCAAAATAGCTTTTACCACCAAGTGGGGTACCATGGCATATAAAAAGATGTCCTTTGGCTTGTCCAGTGCTGAGGCAACCTTTTAGAAAGCCATGGACATGGCTTTCAATAAGTTAATGTATAAGATTGTTTTGGATTACCTGGATGACATCACTATTTTTTCTAGGGAAGCAAAAGATCACTTAAAGCATCTAAGGCAGATTTTTGAAAGGTGTAGAGAGTTCGGGATATCCCTTAATCCCAAGAAATGTGTTTTTGTAGTTCATGAAGGTAGATTGCTTAGTTATGTGGTGTCTAAACAAGGTATCACCATTGATCCTGAAAGAATAATAGCAATTTTGGCTCTTCCTTTGCTAGCACACATGAAGGGATTGCAAAGTTTTATTGGCTGAACAAACTTTGTTAGAAGGTTTATTCCATATATTGCAAATTTGTTGAGTCCATTAACAGCCATGTTATGAAAAAATACACCTTTTAGCAAGACTAAAGATGGGAAGAGGAGTTTTGAACTGATTAAGGAGTCACTTGTAGCAACACCTACACTTGTGAATCCTAATTTTTCTAAGGATTTTGTTTTATATGTCTATGGAGATATTGACTCTATCTCGACAATGTTAGTACAATGCAATGATGAAGGCCTGGAGCAGCTGGTGGAATTCTTTAGTCAAGGTCTTAAGGACTATGAGCTTAGGTATTCATTTGTGGAAAACATGTTCTTGCTATTATAAGAAGTTTAAAAAAATTTAAGCACATGTTGTCAAATAATAGAATCATTCTAATGATTTCTCATCCTAGCATAAAAGAGTTCCTTCTAAGCAAGGATTTAAGTGAGAAGAGAGTCGGTTGGGTAACTAAAGTTATGGAATACGATGTAGAGATTAAGGTCACCAAGATGCTCAAGGGAAAAGGGTTATGTGAACAACTTGCTGATGCTGTAAGAAACAAAGAAAAACATGTGGAAGAGGCTATTATGGTTTTGCAAGATGATGAACAAGCAGTTTCAGCTTCTGTCACTGATTAGGTGCAGTAAATGACACATTTTCTACAGACTGGTGAATGTCCACAAGACTTAGATAAATAAAAAAGAAGGTATTTTAGGCTATAGTCCATACCCTATGTCCTGAATAATTTTCTATTTAGAAAAGACTTTAATGGCATTCTTTTGAGATGCATTGAGATTGATCACATAGACAAAGTGTTGTACGAATTCCACAATGGGTTAGCTGGAGGTCACTTTTCACCTAGAGAAATAGCCCTTAAGGTGTTGAAAGGTGGCTATTATTGGCCCACTTTGTTAAAAGATGCGCACATATGGGTTTGTAAGTGCAAGGAATGTGCATTGTTTGTAGGTAAGGAAAGATTGGCAACCTTACTTTTGCAGCCTATTCAGGTTGAACAACATTTTTTTCAAATGGGGATTGGATTTTATTAGAGTTATAAATCCCCCATCCAGTGTTGGCCACAAGTGGGTCTTAACAGCTACAGATTATTTTACTAAGTGGACTGAGGTGGTGACACTTAAAGAAGCTAATGATAGCGTTGTCCTAAGCTTCTATCAAGAGTTGGTTTTCAGGTTTGGAGTTCCAGAGTCCATTATCTCAAATAATGCTTTAGCTTTGTTAGTTTTAAGATTTTTGATTGGACTGTAAGAAATGGGATTTATCTGAACACATCTTCCAATTATTATATGCAAGGCAATGGCCAAGAAGAATCCACTAATAAGAATCTGATCAAAATTATTAAAAGGACCATGGAAGATAATCAGCGAGCCTGGCATACCCAGCTAAAATCAGCTTTGTAGGCTAATCAAGTCACTCAAAAAAGGTCAATTGGGCAATCACCATTCAAACTCATTTTTGATATTTTGAGAAGAGGATTGAGATCTTTGGAAATTTTGTGTTTCTTCAAGTGATTTCTTCAAATCCTTAGATTTTATATAGTGTGAAGTTTAAGGTATTTATCTTAGTTATAAATTTATTTTTTATTTCGTAGGAATGAATATAAGAATGCTTACCATTGTTAAGTGTTCAAAATGAATGTTTATATATACTTATTAATTTTTAGTTAAATAATTAATAGTAGAAATTCACTCTACAACCAAGTTCTCTGAAAGAGCCTCCACCTTGCTCTGTTGGAGTTTGTGCTCATCCTTGTAGGGCCTCATGTCCTTTTTCACTATATGCTTGGTCTCCTTTTTGTATTGTGTTTCTTTGGTTTCCTTTAATTTACCCTCCCTCTCAGCTCTCTAGAGCATGCAAGGACTTCTTTTTGGGTCTTCTTGATTGCCTTGGGTTTGTTGGTGTGCGTGTGTTAACATTTCAAATTTTAATGCCATTTAATCTTGGATTGGATTGTACTTCTCTTGGATTGTCTCATTAATTGCAGGGGATAGTATGAAGAATATAACTACGGAGAGAATATAACTACAAAAATGGGCCAAAAGCTTCCCAACGAAGTAAATTCTATAAAAACCATTGAGAAACTATCATACAAGAATATTATGCTTGATAATTCTGTTCCAAATTGCCCTCCAACTACCAGTTTTCATGGAGTATTCAGAGGAAGAAAGGATGTGGAGACATGACAAGCGATGGAACCCACAGTCGATGAACATAGAGTGGGAGACATAAGCAACATCATTGCCTCACCTACTGGAAACGAAGACACGGGTAGGGATCCTCCTATTGTTTTGAATAAAAAGACTCTTGCTCTTTCCCTTGATGAAGATATAGTGAAAGCCATCAAGAATGAACAGTCTCGTTTAAAGAACATTGCTATTTTTTTTGTCTATATGGATAACCAATTCTTTCCTACAAGAAAATTTTTAGACGATTGATTTAATAACATTTGGGGAAAAAACATGGAATCTCTCTTTCCTTCTATAGAATGGTTCAAAATGGTCTATTTGTTTTTTTTTTTGAAAAACCACAGTATACAGGAGCATGTTCTTAAGAAAGGTTTTTGGAATGCTGGTCAATCCCTTTTCTGAGCCTTTCCTTGGTCTCCTAATGGTAATATTGAGCATGTCATGGCCCGCTCTTCCCCCAATTAGGTGGAACCTCACAATGTTCAACCTGAATTTTTGCCCTTCATTCCACATATCTTGAAACCTCTTGGCTCTATTCTACAATCTGACGAATCCTGTGTCACCCTACCTCACCTGAATGTTAGGGTGTTAATTGCTTTGGAACCCAATGTTGAGATCCTGAAAGGTATCTCCCTTGAAGTTGATGGAAACAATTATGCTTGGGATGTGATCTTATTAGGTAATTTGGGGGCCTATTTTCATTGAAAAATTAATGGTCATACTCGCAAAGATTGCCCCGCCCTTAAAAATATTCAAATGTCCTTTAAAGTTAACACTATTTCCCCCCCCCTCGCATTCAGATATGACTCAGGGGATTAAAGGAGATGTCCCGACCTCTTTCCCTCCCTATCCCTCCTCTGACCCTTGCCCTATGGATTCCTCTATTTCGGTTAATGCATATGGGTTTTGTTACTTTGTTTAATGATGTGAGAGGGGGAATATAGGATCTATTCCTAATCTAAATTCCCAAAAGGAGAGATCCAAATTGATTAATCACAAAAAAGTGATCAATACACAAATGAGTCAAACTATGGAGAATATGAATGAAGGATAAAACCTTATAATTTGTTATGGAAAGTATGTGCTTGAAATCTGAAATGAATAGAAGACAAATAATAACCTCAAAATAGGGAAAATCTGGAAAAGACTGATTTCTTATGCCTATGCAAAGTTTCAGGAAATTTTGCAACCTATTCCGGTCTGGAAATGCCAAGACAGAGAAAACCCAAAAAAAAATTTGTCTTTCTGAAGGTAGATTGACCTTGACCCAAATAGCGGGGCACAATCTTACCTCGGGGCACAATCTTACCCCCCACTAAAGTTCAACCTTGACCTGAAACAGCTTCGATGAAAATTTTGTTCGTGGATCTCAGAAGTTCGCTGAAAAGGGTATCCAGATCTGAACTGCAATTCACTATCCTGTACCTATACCTGCAATAAAAAAGGTTTTTGTTGTTTGGATGGAGGGTTTTCCTTGTTCAAACCCCAGTTTGGAATCAACCTTGAAATGTAATTGAAATTGAAATATATAAACAAAGTAAATGGAACTATTCACCTTGCTTATGTTGAAATCCTTGTGGAGGATTCGAATCCTTGAATCCACAAGTATGGATGCTCCAAATGAATGTAGAAATGTATGTAGGATGTCTCAAATCAATGAAATTAGATCTTCAAAACCAATCTTGAATGGATCTTGGACTAGGAGGAAGCTTGAATGAATGTGGATGGAGAAATCTTCAACAAGAGGGCTCCAAAGAGATTGAATGCTTCAATGGCTAATAATGGATCTCCTTGATGAATGCTTGAATGCTTGAATACTTGAATGCTTGAGGATAAATGAATGCTTGAATTATTTCCTTCTCCTTCTTGTTTTCTTGATCTCTTAATTTCACTTGAGAGCTAGATGTCTTGATCATGAAATTGCTTGGTTGTGGATTGATTGATAGATGGAGAAAATGAGAGAGGAAGGCTTCCTTTTATAGTGATCTAGGGCACAAAATTCTAGAGAGGCCGACATTGGAGAATTAAATCCCAATTAACCTTAACCCCTAGAAATAGACCTAAATTAAATGTCATTTAAGAGTTTACCATTCTGAAATCCGAAACTGCCGACCCGGAAGTGGGAAATAAAACTTTCTGAAGCCTGACATCCTGAAACTTTCAGAACTTGAAATTTGAACCTAGGGTCAGAGTCAAGGTTGACTCTGACCTAGGTCAAGGTCAAGGTTGACCTTGACCCATCAGGTCATCATTGACCCAAAAATTCAAAGTTCTCAATTTCTCAGAAAGAGTTGTCAGAAAGAGGCTGGAAATAGGGGGAGAGAAACAGAACAGGGGGGAAATAGCCAGATCTAGTCAAATACCCATTCAAGGTGCTTGACATGACCCCAGACCACTTAATTAGAGGGCTAAACATTCTCAACATGGAAGTGCTTCATTTTAAGATGATACATTAAGCCCCCACTTTAGCAAGAGTATGGACTCGATGGCAACTCTTGGTAAAGGAGATCAAAATGAAAAGATAATCCTATTCAAATCAAAGGGACAAAGAAATCCTCAAGTGCCCATGGACTCAAGTCTTCATCAACTCCAAGATCACAATAAGAGAGACACCTTTAGAAAAGAGAGAGAATAGGGTGTGATTATCTCGCCCAATGACAACTTAGGTCTCATTGTGAACCACACAAAGAAACAATGCAACTGGAAAGATGGAATTGAACCACCTAGTGAATGTGGCTACTCACTAGTCAACCCATCAAATATTTACTCTCAGGAATATCCTATTCCACAAGAGAAAATCCAAAAACAAAAGAGATCCAATCTTAAGGATACCTCCAACTTTAAGGGATCAAAAATTTTGAAACTGGAGGGATCAAGAGATCCTAAATAAAAGTCCATGCTTTAAGGATTAGTCACTAATCCATAAAGGGAGAGAAGTATCTTGAAAAATATATGCATATTGAAAGTGTGTGTGTGCAACAGGTGAGTAGAGCATATGCCACCATGTTAAAGGCATTGCTAACACTTTAACAAGAGCAATGGCTTGAACGAAAACATAAACAACTCCACTGATTATGTTCCCACTACAAGATGCCCCCAAACGAAGACAATCAAGGGAATTACCACATAAACATACAGAGAACATAGAAGGGATCTAACTATCATGGGGTTAGTATGATCATAAGATAATATATATTATACTATTGCAAATGAATTGACATCATTCCCCAAAGAAAGTAGAACTACAATCACAAAGGAGGAAAGATCACATAAGAGATACAAAGAAGAATCTTTTCGGACCATAACTTGGAGACCAAAAATAATTAGTGCTACCAAGTCGTGGATCCAAGCAGATTACACAAGGAAACATTTACGAACAATAGCACAAGTACAACATAACATGAAACAACATATAGAAGAATAGAGATACATATAGATGATTTGTACAACAGGTTCAATTCCTTTATCACCTTGTACCAACAAAGTAACAAGGGTCGTATAAAAGAATCTAACAACATTTAGCAAACACATTATGGGAGAAGCATTGTATGATAGACAAACACACAATAAAGGCTACCATGAAGGACAAGCCAATCAAGCATGCCGCCTACTCTCCCTATCTCATTTTATATCATTTAAGGAAGGTGGGTAACTTGCAAGAGGGACTATATCCAACACAAGAGGAATGATAGCCAGTTCCAAACAAGGATCCTCTTGAGAATCATCATGTTCCATACTAGGTTTAATTGTCAATTGTGATGAAATAATATTAGGTAAATCAGTATCTATGTCAATAGTCTCATATTCATCATTATCATCATCAAGAGTATCTTCCTCATCCAGATTAATCAAAATAGGATATAAGATATGAATAGAATCATCATAATCATGCATCTTAACATCATTACAAGCATTAACTTCTTCTAACACATCATGCATAGATTGATCAAAAGAAGGTAAAGAACTTTGAATAATAGAATTATGAGCTTTATCTTGAGCATGACACTTTTTACGATGTTCATTAGTAGATCGATTATGTTTCATCTTGTTTGAAATATGTTGAGAACTAGGAGGAACAACTACCGAATCCTTCAGAGGTTCTATAGGAGGATTAGTAGGATGATCAATAGACCAACAAGCAACACTGGGAACTTGATTAACAGAACTAGAAGTCATGGATAAAGGAGGTATGGAAGGTGTAGGCAAAAGACCATGACTAAGATCTATTAGAGGCATTCTTAACTCGAGAATCTTGTGATATTTATAGGCTTGATATGAGTGAAAAAGATTATCAGGTCGAGAAGGACATGAATTAGGTAATGAAGGCCAAAAGAAGTCAAGGGTAGCACAATCCCTGGGCCTAGAAGGTTGATATAAACTATGGTTTATCATCTTCACTTCATCATCATGAATGAATTTAAGATGCTTATGGATAGGTGAAGCAATAGCATGCATGGCATTTAACTATGGAAAACCAAGCTTAACTTGAAATTGATTGGAAGTAGGAATGACAACAAAGGTAGTGTTCACAATTTTACCACAAAGTTCAACCGGAAAATCAATAGAACCAAATGATGGATATGTAAGGAAACTCAAGTGCAGAACAACTTCCTACACTAACCTGTTAAGGAAAATATTGTGCAAAATCTATTTAAATCCTTACAATTTCAGATTTGTTAAGCTACTTAACAAATAATATTGCAGCATATACCATACATAGAAAATAGATAGAGAATACTGAAACACATAAACACAAAGATATGTCAGTGGGGAAAAACCTTTCGATAAAACAACCCCACCCCTCCAAAACCTGCATAATGTATTATCTTCAACACAAAGACTACAACACACTTGCAATGCAAGTTCTTTCAGGAGATGAGAGACTAGTAAAACTTATTATCTCTCCCATACAAGAAGCATCATATATATAGACTCCTCAGGACCCAACAAATACCCAAAAAAGGAGTTTGGCGTCCAACCACCAAGACCCATGCACAAAGCCACATGTACATAGTTGTTACATGCAATCCCAAGAATAGGCGTCCATCCCTAGAATAGACTATGACAGCTTGTCATAGAATCCACCAAAAATAATGGTCACAAGAGAAGTGTAAGAGAATCTGTCATACCAACCTATTTTTGGCATATTCTCTTACACACACCAACCACTTCTTCTTGGGTGCCCAAATAGGCCCAAGTCAAAAGATGCTCTTACACCTGTCATAGCACATTCCTTAAATAGTTCTTACGTGTCATAGGAATCCGTCATGACCATTTCAGTCATGATCTCCTTATGCACAAGATGCCAACACATCAAGTGGAGTGACACATCAACATGCCAACTAGACATGTACACTCACACTTAATTTCATTATTTGCAAAAAATACATTTACAAAACAAATAATAAGAATATGAATTATCCAAGGTTGAGACACATTATTCCTAACATTCTCCCACTTGTCGAACACCTTGTAAGAGCAACAGGAACATAACAGGAACTTAACCGCTATAGGCCAAAAGGCCCATAGACTCTGAACACCATCTGAACTTCTCAGTGCCCACTGGTTTCATTAATGCATTTGCAACATTCTTCACAGTATCTACCTTCTCCAAATTTACCTTTCCATCTTCCACCATATCTCTCACAAAGTGAAACTACACATCAATGTGCTTCATTCTAGCATGAAAAGTTGGATTCTTCGCAAGACAAATAACGCTCTGACTATCACACCAAATAGTAATCTGTTCTGCATCAACACCAACATCAGAACACAATCTCCTAATCCAAATGGCTTCCTTACAAGCATGAGTAGCAGCCATGTACTCAGCTTCTGTAGTGGACAAAGCAACCACAAGTTGTCACTTACTCATCCAACTAATAGCACCACCAAACATAGTGAACACATAAACACTGGTGGATCTCCTGCTGTCAATATCACCTGCCCAATCTAAATCCACAAACCCAAGAATACAAATTGAATGCAGAGATCTAGAAGAGTTACCATGATAACATATGGAGTAATCTAATGTACCCCTCAAATATTTGAATACTCGCTTAACTGCATCCCAATGTACCCATCCAGGGTTAGCCATAAACTGACTCAGGACTCCCACTACTTGGGCAATGTCTGGTCTAGTACAGACCATAGCATACATAAGACTATTAACTACACTAGCATAAGGTACTCTACTCATGTCCTCCACCTCACTAGGAGATTTTGGACAATCGTCTACAGATAACTTTGTTCCCACAGAAACAGAAACACAAAGTGGTCTACAATCTACCATGTTGAACCTGTCCAACACAGACGTCACATACTTACTTTGACTCAACCAAAGTTTTATGTTAGACCTATATCTACTGATTTCCATACCCAAGATGTACCTAGTTGCCCCAAGATCTTTCATCTCAAACTGTGCTGACAATTGAGATTTAAAATTAGAAATCATACCCTTACCCTTCCCAAACAGCAACATATCATCAACATATAATGCAACAATAAGAAGGCGATCATTTTCAACTCTGAAATAAACACAATGATCTGATTTCGATTTTACAAATCCAATTGACAACACAAAGGCATCAAACTTAAGGTACCACATCCTAGCAGATTGCTTCAAACCATATAGAGATTTCTTTAATCTGCAAACTAAGGATTCTTTACCTTTAACAATGTAGTGCTCAGGTTGTGACATATAAATCTCTTCCTCCAAATCACCATGAAGGAAAGTTGTCTTCACATCCATCTGTTCTATCTCTAAATCATATGATGCAGCAAGAGATAACAGAAATCTAATGGATGTCAACTTTGCAACAGGAGAGAATATTTCACCATAATCTATTCCCTCTACTTGTGAATACCCCTTTGCAACCAATCTAGCTTTGTACCTTTCAACACTGCCATCTGCATAGAATTTCTTCTTGAACACCCATTTATAGCCAATAGATTTTCTCCCTTTAGGAAAAGGTACAAGGTCCCAAGTTTTGTTTTTCTCCAATGAAGCCATCTCATCATCCATAGCTTCAATCTAGGAACCTACATCTTCCATGCCCAAAGCCTCTTTCACAGATCTAGGCTCATCAGTGTTAGTAATCAAAGCAAAAGCACAACTATAATCTAACATAGAATAACCAAACTTTTCTGGTTGCTTTCTTTCTCTCATGGATCTCCTCAAGGGCTGAGTTTAAGGTTGTTCTTCCTCTTCTTCCGAACTATCAGAGCTGCTAGAGCTCTCCTCATCATTAGACCCAACATGGTCCCTCTATTCAGTCTTCTCAGGGGTAGGAGGCAACTGAACAACATATTTTTCCTTTTCTTTTTCATCTGGTTGTAGCACAATAGGAGAAGATGTTAGCTCTCTAAAAATAACATTTATACTATACAACACCTTACTAGTCACAGGATCCCAAAGCTTGTATCCTTTCACACCAACACTGTATCCGATGAAAATACATTTGACAGCTTTGTTTTCCAACTTAGATCTTTTCTCCTTTGGAACATGTGCATAAGCTTCACAACCAAAAACATGAAGATGTCTAATTGAAGGCTTCTTACCAGACCACACCTCCATGGTTATCTTACCAACAAGAGCTGATGTAGGAGATCTGTTAACCAGATAGCAAGCAGTGGCCACAACTTCGGCCCAAAACCTTTATTCTAAACCAGCTCCACTAAGCATACTCCTAGCCTTCTCCATCAGTGTCCTATTCATTCTCTCTGCAACTCCATTTTGTTGTGGGGTATAAGGAGTTGTCTTATGCCTCTCGATACCTCATTCTTACAGAACTGTTCAAACTCTGCTGAGCAAAACTCACCACCATTATTAGTTCTCACACACTTAATCTTCTTACTAATCTAATTCTCTACAAGGGCTTTAAATTCCTTGAACCAACTAAAGACTTATGTCTTACTTTTAAGGAAATAAATCCAAGTCCTTCTACTGTAATCATCTATGAAAGATACAAAAAATATAGACTTGGAGATTGAAGGAACTTTTATAGGACCAAATACATCAGAATGAATAAGATCCAAAACATCAGAAGATTTGTGAGAACTAGAGTAAAACTAAACACGATTTTGTTTACCATAGACACAGTGTTCGTAGAAGTCAAACTTGAGATTACAATCATTCACTAATACATTTGGGGGCATTTTGCGATGGCTATGTGTCTCAATTGCGATGACTATGTGTCGCAATAGCAACACCCATAGACGTCGCTATTTTTTAGTCACAAATTGCGACGTCTATGGGTAGCCGTCGCAATTGCGGCCCCCTCCCGTCGCAATGTCACTAAAATTTGTTAGCGGCATGGGCGTCGCCCCCCCGTCGCATGGCTTCGGAGGGCCGTCGCAATTGCGACGGTCCTCCCAAGCAATTGCGACGGGTGCCTGCATCGCATTACGACGGCGCCTGCATCGCATTACGACGGGCTCCCGTCGCAATGGCGACGCCCGTGGGTGGATTAAAAAAAATAAATTATTTAATACATTGCTAATGAACCACATTAATGCTTTTTTCTTTCAACAAATGAGGACAGCCACTGTAAAGACAACATGATAATGTACACTCACTGTAAGGATAGTCACAAATGAGGACATCTCACAGTGACTGTCCCTTGTGTAATTGCCACTTAAATGTATTGCTATTCAGCCACATTAATGTTTTTCTTCTTCAACAAATGAGGATAGTCACTGTAAAGACAACATGATAATGTACACTCACTGTGAGTGTACATTATCATGTTGTCTTTACAGTGACTATCCTCATTTGTTGAAGAAGAAAAGCATTAATGTGGCTGAATAGCAATACATTCAAGTGGCAATTACACTAGGGACAGTCACTGTGAGATTTCCTCATTTGTGACTGTCCTTATAGTGAGTGTACATTATCATGTTGTCTTTACAGTGTCAATATATGCATTATTACTTAAACTGAAGAGTACTCTAAATAATATGTCATTGTGGAGTTCTGATTGCTTCCAATTTGATATACGCTTGTTCTACTTATGTATCCAGCATCATGTAAGAAAATTTGATGCTTTTAAAATAGATTCATTTAGCCATGAAATGCCTGTGCATGTTACATACAAGATTCCAAGGCCCAAAACTGATTACTCATTATAATTCATGTACAGAATGATAATCAACCACAACGAGGCATGCGTAGGCGCTGCTTAGATTTTGAGGCATCAGAAGCTCGTAGAAGAAACTTGACCAATGGCTCATGGAATGCAACAAACTTATTGCCTAAAACAAGAGCATTGGTAACCATAGATGATGGTTCTGAAAAGAACACTTCACCATCAATGTCACGTGAGGGAACTGCAATTTCTGATGGCAAGCAACTTGTAGTATATAAGAGAGATGCAGGTACAGATGCTGGGAGAAGTTCCCAATCTTTATCTGTTGGACAGTTTTCATCTGCAAAATAGATTATAAAAACATGAAAATATATCAGAGATGTTTGATATTGATACAAAACAACACAGATTCATTTCTTCATACACCTGTATATCATAAAAATCCTTGCACACTTCAAAAAATTGTATTGCCTTTTACTTACTCAAAAGTAATTTACATAAAGCAGTCATTTGATTAACATGGATCCTAATATTCACAAGTACATGGTCATGTGCTCCATCGTAGCATCTTATAGATTTAGATTTTTTCTCTGAAATAATTCAATGTTTTGTTTACAATCCACAAAAGAAATATTTTCCCTCGTCTACTTAATCCTAAACAAAAGGCCATATAGCAATATAGATAGAACTATATAATAGAAACCATAAACAATGGTAACCTTAGCAGCAGCAAGAAATTGTTGCAAAAACTTTACCTTATCATACCCAGATTGTTGCTTTGCCTGGTGGAGGGAAATTTGATCAGTAAAATTGACACAGAGTATGATGTCTCCATTGTCATGCTGGATAACAAAACACCAACTTTAATGGGCATGTACTGTCCCTTGTGTAATTGCCACTTGAATGCATTGCTATTGAACCACATTAATGCTTTTTTCCTTCAACAAATGAGGACAGTCACTGTAAAGACAACATGATAATGTACACTCACTGTAAGGATAGTCACAAATGAGGAAATCTCAGAGTGATTATCCCTTGTGTAATTGCCGCTTGAATACATTGCTATTGAACCACATTAATGCTTTTTTCCTTCAACAAATGAGGACAGTCACTGTAAAGACAACATGATAATGTACACTCACTGTAAGGATAGTCACAAATGAGGAAATCTCAGAGTGACTATCCCTTGTGTAATTGCCACTTGAATACATTGCTAATGAACCACATTAATGCTTTTTTCCTTCAACAAATGAGGACAGTCACTATAAAGACAACATGATAATGTACACGGGCTGTAAGTGTACATTATCATGTTGTCTTTACAGTGACTGTCCTCCTTCAAGTGGCAATTACACAAGGGACAGTCACTGTAAAGGCAACATTATAATGTAGAGAAACGTTGTCATTTGTATTTTCAATAGTGCCGAGAGAGATTCCCTCCGCGAAATCACAGCTACAATTTCTGAGTACGTTGGGTTTATTTTTCTTTTGTCATTATTATGTAATCTGGTATTCAGCTTTTACAGAGCTAAAATACCCAGAAATGAGGACATATCTGTGTTGAATTTATTGTTAGCGGCTTTGGTTATTTAGAAGTTTAATTTTATTTGTTCATCTTTCAAGCACAAACATTTTGTGGACCGTAACATCTTCATTGTTTCGGGTATGCAATGAAACAGCCCTAACTTGCAACTACCTTCACGGTACTTGTGTACATTATCATGTTGTCTTTACAGTGACTGTCCTCATTCAAGTGGCAATTACACAAGGGACAGTCACTGTGAGATGTCCTCATTTGTGACAAGGACAGTCACACATGAGGACATCTCACAGTGACTGTCCCTTGTGTAATTGCCACTTGAATGTATTGCTATTCAACCACATTTATGGGCCCATTTGGACCACAGCACATAGTAGCATCTACAGAGAAGAATATCCCAGGTGTAACAAGTTGTAAGAATATACCAACAGTTCTAAGAAGTTCCCTAGCACATAGTAGCATCTACAGAGAAGAATATACAACATGAGGGCAGCCACTATAAAGACAACATGATAATGTACACTCATTGTATGTGTACATTATTATGTTGTCTTTACAGTGACTTTCCTCATTCAAGTGGAAATTACACAAGGGACAGTCACTGTGAGATGTCCTCATTTGTGACAAGGACAGTCACACATGAGGACATCTCACAGTGACTGTCCCTTGTGTAATTGCCACTTGAATGTATTTCTATTCAACCACATTTATGGGCCCGTTTGGACCGCGGCACACAGTAGCATCTACAGAGAAGAATATCCCAGGTGTAACAAGTTGTAAGAATATACCAACAGTTCTAAGAAGTTCCCTAGCACATAGTAGCATCTACAGAGAAGAATATACAACATGAGGGCAGCCACTGTAAAGACAACATGATAATGTACACTCATTGTATGTGTACATTATCATGTTGTCTTTGCAATGACTGTCCTCATTCAAGTGGAAATTACACAAGGGACAGTCACTGTGAGATGTCCTCATTTGTGACAAGGACAGTCACACATGAGGACATCTCACAGTGACTGTCCCTTGTGTAATTGCCACTTGAATGTATTGCTATTCAACCACATTTATGGGCCCGTTTGGACCGCGGCACACAGTAGCATCTACAGAGAAGAATATCCCAGGTGTAACAAGTTGTAAGAATATACCAACAGTTCTAAGAAGTTCCCTAGCACATAGTAGCATCTACAGAGAAGAATATACAACATGAGGGCAGCCACTGTAAAGACAACATGATAATGTACACTCATTGTATGTGTACATTATCATGTTGTCTTTACAGTGACTGTCCTCATTCAAGTGGAAATTACACAAGGGACAGTCACTGTGAGATGTCCTCATTTGTGACAAGGACAGTCACACATGAGGACATCTCACAGTGACTGTCCCTTGTGTAATTTCCACTTGAATGTATTGCTATTCAACCACATTTATGGGCCCGTTTGGACCACAGCACACAGTAGCATCTACAGAGAAGAATATCCCAGGTGTAACAAGTTGTAAGAATATACCAACAGTTCTAAGAAGTTCCCTAGCACATAGTAGCATCTACTGAGAAGAATATGGGTCAACGAGGTTGACTTCAAAGCCATGCAATCTAATGGTAATAGTAATATCATAATTTGACATACTATCAGAAATACTTCCTAAATAGACTATTGAATCTTATAAGAGATGGATTCATGAGAACTATTATTTATGAAATATGAGTCAATGACTTTAATTAAAAAAATTACACAATCTAATTCTTGTAAAAATATCAAAATTTGACACATTGAAAATACCTTCCAAAAGTATCGTTAATTGATTAATATGAATCACTACTCATGAAATATAATTTTATAAACCTAATCTAAAAACTACACAATAAAAATCTTAATAGCAATATTGTAAGAAACTATTCCCAAAAGCAAGCCTAACAAAATTTGATGAAAATAATTTTTGTTTCACTCAACTTTGACATTCACAACTTCCTCTTTTATTATAATAAGAAAAAAAATGTCTTTTTAGATATACCTCATGAACCATACTCGAATAATCTATCATTTTTCTTCTCAAAAACATATTTGCAGAGCCTGCTTCTTTTACTTGTTTGTACTTTTATCTCTCTGATGGAAAGGGTTCCTTTAGGACACATTTTTCCAAGTTCACTGCTTGAGATATTTGAGGAGGGTTCCCCTGCTTGAGTATCCATCCAACCCATATTCGAGTAGTTCTACAATTGCACAGTCTAAATTAATAATACTGACAATTGAATGACGAATGATGATACATAGAATTGATATAAACTAATCCTAAAAACACTAAAACATTATTAATATATTTATATTTCATAAATAAAATTGATATAAAAGATCTGGAAAGATACATTAAAAAATAGAAAAACAGTAATTTATAATAGAAGGAAACTTAAATTGCTATTTAAAAAAAAAACAAGAGTCTTAAATCTTATCATTTTGTTTCATTATCATCCATAAGTACACACCTCTAGCATAATAATTATATTTTACCACCCATAAAATGAAAAAAAGATTTTCACAAGAGAAATTGAAGCTAGATTATAAAAATGAACCATCTTATTGGAAACTGGAACTGTTATCATACCCAAAAGGACTACAAAATTTCACCTTATCATACCCAGATTGTTGCTTTGCCTGGCGGAGGGAAATTTGATCAGTAAAATTGACACAGAGTATGTTGTCTCCATTGTCATGCTGGATAACAAAACACCAACTTTAATGGGCATGTACTGTCCCTTGTGTAATTGCCACTTGAATGCATTGCTATTTGATGCAGGGGCATCCCTAATGCAAGCCAAAGACACCATGATTGAAGGAAGTTGCCATGAAGCCAAGGAGTCAAATCCTATCAATTGGAACATAAGATTTTCACCTTGGAGCTTTGAAGGATTGACTGGTGAAAGGTCCTTTTGATTGAAAAATCAGAGTCACAACATATCAGAGTCAAATCAGAGTCAAATCAAAATAACTTTAATAAGGTTCCTAAAGTTTCACAACACATTTTTAACCTTCTCGGCAAAGTTGTTTGCAAAGTTGTAATGCAACTTTAAAAGTTGCTTAGCAAAGTTGACATTTGTTGGATAAACTGTTCTAACCACCTAGATGGTTGAACCAACGTTTGGAGAGCCTATTTTAGGCTTCAAATGGTCGAAGACAGACAGAGAACCAGTATTGTAATCATTTTGCTTTCATAAAAAATAAAAATAACCCTGTTTTAGTGCATTTCTGGTGAAAAATGAACTCTGTACGGCTGTACGGATGGTGGTTGGATGATAAAATTTGCCTGGAAGTTGTAATAGTGACATCTGATGCTTTGGAAGTTGGTTTGATTGATTCTCTTTGTTTTATATCTAAGTTATTTCAAATTTTCTGTGCATTGTTTACAAACCCTCATTTTCAGGGTTTGACTGATGTAAAGACCTTAACTCACATTTCAACCATTGGAATTCCTTCTTCCTTGGTGGAATGAGAGTTAAGGATGTATATTTGTATATTCTAAAAGCCCTGAGGCAGGGGGTTGCATCTGCATTTGTTGAGAGCAAGCCCTAGATCAAAAACTACCATGTTTTTGGTTGGGAAGATGGTAATCAGAATAAAATCAGAAGCTTGCATCGTATTGAGGACTTGAAAACTTGTGCATTCTTGTTTATCTAGATTAGGAGAACACTCCAAAACTCTAATCTTGGTTTCATACACCCATTTTACACAAGGGACAGTCACTGTGAGATGTCCTCATTTGTGACAAGGACAGTCACACATGAGGACATCTCACAGTGACTGTCCCTTGTGTAATTGCCACTTGAATGTATTGCTATTCAACCACATTTATGGGCCTGTTTGGACCACGGCACACAATAGCATCTACAGAGAAGAATATCCCAGGTGTAACAAGTTGTAAGAATATACCAACAATTCTAAGAAGTTCCCTAGCACATAGTAGCATCTACAGAGAAGAATATACAACATGAGGGCAGCCACTATAAAGACAACATGATAATGTACACTCATTGTATGTGTACATTATCATGTTGTCTTTACAGTGACTGTCCTCATTCAAGTGGCAATTACAGAAGGGACAGTCATTGTGAGATGTCCTCATTTGTGACAAGGATAGTCACACATGAGGACATCTCACAGTGATCGATTGTCCCTTGTGTAATTGCCACTTGAATGTATTGCTATTGAACCACATTAATGCTTTTCTTCTTCAAAAAATGAGGACAGTCACTCTAAAGACAACATGATAATGTACACTCACTGTAAGGACAGTCACAAATGAGGACATCTCACAGTGACTGTCCCTTGTGTGATTGCCACTTGAATGTATTGCTATTCAGCCACATTAATGCTTTTCTTCTTCAACAAATGAGGATAGTCACTCTAAAGACAACATGATAATGTACACTCACTGTAAGTGTACATTATCATGTTGTCTTTACAGTGACTGTCCTCCTTCAAGTGGCAATTACACAAGGGATTTGTGTTTTCATTTGTGTTTTCAACGGTGCCGTAACCCTCCGCAAAATCACATCGGGATATAAGGGCAAAACAAACAAGAACGTTGTCATTTGTATTTTCAACAGCGCCGAGAGAGATAAACAAACTTAAAACTCAGACTTAAGAAAGATGAAGGCAATGCTTCAAAAGGCCGATGCCCTAAACACGGGAAAACATAATACCACCATTAAACGATGCCCTAGTCACTGTATCAATGCTGCCAGCTCCGTACCAGTATGCTGACTGCTCACTTTCATCCTGTGATAAAGGTAACTTCATTAATCATACTTGAAATGGCAGCATACGAACTAAAGCTGATGAACATTTATAAACTAAAAGTTTAAAACTACAGATTACAAATGTAGTAGTTTCATACGAAAAGAACTTGATGTCTGAAATTTACCATTAGAAGTATCCAAAGGAATACCACAGTACTGTTGAACTTGGAGAATCGGAGATGATCTACACAGCAAGGTTCAACAGTTGTAAGGACTGTTACACCATCTTTAGCATTTGAATACATTTTCTCCTTGGCTTCTGGTGGATCCTCAAAGACCCCCAATGATGTTTTCCCTACAATTATCAATTGTTTGTCAGTATGAGATATTAATAAATAAACATTAATCACAATATTAGGCAAACAATGTTCTTGATGTCTGAATCTAAATCACAGAAAGCTCTAATAAAGCAGTTCTCAGTTTCACATTAAACTAAGTTTCAATTTCAAATGGTTATAATAATTTTTGCAAGTTATAAGTAGCTGGTTACAGTATATGACATAAAAAGAAAAAAAATCATTTCTATTCTTTTCTTCTTTTTCTCTTTCAACGAAGCTTTTGCACCACACAAATGCATACCAAGAATTTCTCAGGAGGTTTCAAGACCATTGCATACCAAACTTCTTCTCTATAGATGCTACTGTGTGTCATGGTCCAAACGGGCCCATAAATGTGGTTGAATAACAATACATTCAAGTGGAAATTACACAAGGGACAGTGACTGTGAGATGTCCTCATGTGTGACTGTCCTTGTCACAAATGAGGACATCTCACAGTGACTGTCCCTTGTGTAATTGCCACTTGAATGAGGATAGTCACTGTAAAGACAACATGATAATGTACACATACAATGAGTGTACATTATCATGTTGTCTTTATAGTGATTGCCCTCATGTTGTATATTCTTCTCTGTAGATGCTACTGTGTGCTAGGGAACTTCTTAGAACTATTGGTATATTCTTAGAGCTTGTTACACCTGGGATATTCTTCTCTGTAGATGCTACTGTGTGCCGTGGTCCAAACGGGCCCATAAATGTGGTTGAATAGCAATAAATTCAAGTGGCAATTACATATATTATAATGTATCTGTCTAGTCCTCATGACTGCTCATAACAGTACAAGTGATATTTTTTTGGGAGTGGGGAAAGGTTCGAGACTTTCACCTGTATGAAGAATCCTTTCTACCTAACACAAAAATGCACCCCATAAAACATCTAATTGGTTTGAGTATCTTTGAACTATTTGGGTCTATTGACAACACTAGACCAGTGTATACAAAATGACTAATTTCATGCAAGACAATGTGATGCAGAGTGGTCAGCAAGAAACTTGGTCTTAAGGCCCAACCCACTTCAAGACACCAAAATGTTACACCTAAGCAATTTAGCCTCTGATTCTATCAGACCAGTTTAAAATCTCTATACTAGAGGGACTTCAAAGGTTTCAAGATACTTCTAACACCTTATTGACTCAATCCCAACCAAGACCAAATTTCCTTTTAGGGACAAGTTCCCTGATTTTCTACCAAAAGAGACTTTATTGATCCTAGGCTTTGCCAACCCAATCAAACATTTGAAAACTCTTAAGATTCCCTAAAACATGCAGAATCATGCATTGGTTGTGTTCCAAACAACCCAAGACATCAAAATCACAAATAGACCTAGTGACTCTAGTAGGTCTCCAAAACCTGTTCTGCAGCAATAACTCTTCAATTTGACAAAGGACCTTATGAACTTATATGTTTTTTGAGTACCCTTTTTAATGTTCTAACAATCCTCCAACTCCCAGACCCTGACTCCACTAAAGCATATCAATGTCCTTATTGAGTCCGCAGACCTAATGCATGCCTTTGGGTGTGGGTTCCAAAACAAGGCATTGAAAATGGGTGCATGAAACCAAGATCAAAGTTTGAAGATGTCCACCATGCTCTAAAGATCTAGATTCAACAATGTTTGAGGTCCTTTACTTGCCGCTACCCTCTGATCTTGCATAATCCATCAACTCCTAGTCAAGAACATTGAGATTCTTGACCTAGGGCTTGCTCTCGAAATTCTCTAGCTTAGTATCCTGTTCCAAAGCTTTTAAAATATGAAAATAAACCCCCTTAACTTGCATTTTACAAAGAATAGAGGATATCCTATGGTTTATTTGCAAGTTAAGGCCATTTGAATGCAATAACCCAAAAAATGAGGGTTTGTCAGAACAACAGATAAGAAAAAGGAATAACTTTGATATAAGGTGTCTTGAATCTACCAAATAAACTCTCAAAGCATAAGATATAAATACTCTAACTTCCACACTGGTCTGCCCTCCCTTTCACATCCGTACATTGTACAGTGCTTGAAGCAAATGCACAGAAAAGGCTCTAAAATAGTGGCTCTATCTGACAGAGAGTCCATGCTAGGCTTCATGACTAACCTAGAGCACATTCCTTGTTATGGAGGAAGTTTAAATGGTGAAGAACTTATGGAATGGATAGAGGACCTAGATAACCATTTTGACTACAAGTATCTTATTAATAACCATTTTGACTACAAGTATCTTATGGATAGAGGACCTTGATAACCATTTTGACTCATTTAGTATCTTATTGAGCTTCACTTTGTTTCGAGAATATATTTTAATATTCTCTACTAAACAGGGCCAACCACGTGAAGGTGGAAGCTCATTTGGCCCCACCCCCCTCCCCCTAACATCACTCTACATTCCCCGTTAACATCTAACATTCATTCATTCTTTCAATTATTAATAAAATGTAACATTCAATCAATATCACATGATAACATTCATTAACACATTAGATTCGTTAACACGCAACATTCATCAATATGAAAATAAACACATAATTCATGAACATTCATTAGCACATAATTAAATTCATTAAGACATCAAATTCAGTCATTATCAATTAAGGTATTTAGATGACAATCATTTCTTTTTTCTCTTTCTAATTTTTTTTTCTATGTAAGCTCTAAGAGGAGCATCAGTGTTATCATCAATACCCCCCTCATCAGTTGTTTTGTTCTCTGTTCTTGATGATCTCAAATTCCTATGCTGTTGCAAAGGGGGGTCCTCTACAATAACAAATAAAAGAGTTAAATTTAAAATATTTAATTATAATTGTTACAAGTATTTAATTATTTTAAAGAACATAACTGTGGCACTCTTTAATTACCTGATCTGGCCACATCATTTTGTCTAGACTCAACCTCAACATGCTCATGAGCACCGACCCCTCGATCCTCTACAGTTGCTATAAAAAATGTTACATTAATCCAAACACCAATTGTAATTACATATAAAAATTTTAATAGCAAATGTATACCTCCACCACTAGGATGCACATCATGCGAACCTTCATTATGCATAGATTGTGTAGAAGGATTGTCAGGCTGCATTCCAATATCCTACACATTGTTATCATTGCTTTCTTAAAACAGATATACTCACTTTATATTAGAACTTAACATCAAATAGACTAATTGGTAAAGTATTCAATTTGAAATAAATTTCATTTAGCTTATTTACCTGTGGCTCAGATGCATCATTATTTGAACCTTGCACACTGATTTCAGCTCGTAGCCATTCAGCCATGGCTCTATAGCCTTGTTGGAAGCCAATTCTCTTGTCCTCTTCTGTGAGGCATCTATTGAACTCTGACCCCTACATTTTTTCTTGGTATGGTGAATTTTACTTGCATTGTTTGATCAAAAAAAATTTCCTTGCAATATATAAAAAAATTGATACAAGTTTTCATTTACTAATACTTACAACTCGTGCTTGAAGTTTGGAAAAACCACCAAAGCCGAGCTTGTGTGTCCCGTGCTTTTCTAATCTTGCCTTTGTTGCCTTTGATGTGTCAGGCAATCTATGAAAATTTTGAAATATGTTAGAGACTAGTACAGGAAAAATTTAGAGGTTAATTAGTACATAATTACATTCTCAAAAGTATCGCATACCTTGCTCTACTCTCTACTAGCGTAATTCCTTTTTTCATGTCGGCTTTATACTTTCCATCCAAAATCAAAGCCTGCCACTCAGCCTCAAGAACACAGGGCGGACGCTCGTGCCTTGGGTTAACCTCTAAATATTTCCTATACTGGTCCCTAATATACTTCAAACATAAACCAGCTCTTTCAAGGAGCTTGTTTCTCTTGAATGCACGAGGTCCAAAAAGTTGGGTCATACTATGTACAAGATCATCCTTCAACTTTTTATCTTGGTTATTCCACCTTTTAAGTAAAAAAAATATGTTAGACTCATAAATGAAGAGAAGCTACCTTTAATATAGTTCAAGAAATTGATGAAAAGGAAAACTATTCTAGCAATGATATGAAATCAAAATAGTGGTTTGGGGTTTTAGTTAGGATATGATGTTCCACCATGTACGTATGGTGGGCCCGAATATCCACAAACACTCGTCACCAAGTTTTCGCCAAAAAATATCATTCCCTACAAAATAATCATGGGATCATTAGTCGATGAAGAGTGATCAAAAACTAAATTACTATTATATCACTATAGAATAATAATAACTTTAAAGTACCTAGAACTTTGGCTACTTTTAAGGGAATGCCTTCATCGTCGCTGATGATCAATACGCAATCCTTCACCGTTCCCGTACTAGGAACACGGGAACATCCAGGAACAATATTAGTGGTACATTATTCACCCTTTGTTAACTATAAAGACATATATGACATACCTTAACATACGTGACATTGTTATGTTGGATAAACCATTCATAACCTTCAAGTTCAACAACACCAATACAACAGAGAGAAGAGTTGTTTGGGAGTCTTTGTATAGGGGCTCGTATGCCTTCTCAAGTAGAGGTACATCGAGGCTATCATCATCATCATCATGATTAGATCCGCTTGGACTAAATGTGTCATGGATCAATGTATTTATACCATCATCTTCAATTGTGTTTTCTGGTGCATGATCATCATCTTCCATGGGATCATTATCTTCACCTTGGATATTCGCACCCCCATGTTCCTCCATATCATGTACTTCCCTAGGGAGATCAACCTATATAAAATTGATTAACATAAATAAACCATGATCTTCAACTCATCATCAAGTGATTTCATATGTATATAAATTGTTAAAATGATATAATGAACAACTTACCAGTGGATGATAGTCATGCCCCCCTTCAATGTGACCATTCTCCCTACAATGTCTCTTAACTGTTTTGATTAGCAGTCTTCTACGGTTTAAGCCCTTACAAATTTTGCAGGGACAATAACATTTTCCATCACCTTTTCTTTTCAAGTTAGACCACAATCTAGCGATTGTCTCCCTATTTTGTTCTTCACTTATATTATCTGACATGATCGTTCTTCGCAGGAAGCAAAAATTGGGCTATGAAAACTTCGGTCTACAACTTTCAGTGACTAAGCAAAATTGTCAAAAGTACACAAATCTTCTTAGACCTAGTTAAATCCTTTAATATTTTAAAAGTCTAGTTAAAATATACATTAGATTAAAAAATATACAATTTTCATGCCTGAGCACGTGGCTACGACTAGTGCAATGGTCTTCTTGCTTAGCTCTAGAAGCTCTCTAGCAATCAAAACATATAAGCTACAAGGCCTAACAGCAATTTCAAAACATATAAGCTACAAGGCAAGACATATTACATGACATGGCAAAAGGATTAAAATATACATTAGATTGAAATATATACAATTTTCAAACCTGAGCGCGCGGCTATAACTCGTGCAATGGTCTTCTTGCTTAGCTCTAGAAGCTCTCCAGCAATCAAAACATATAAGCTATTAGAATTCATTAACTTTCTATAATTGGAAAACTCTATTTGATATTAGACCGTAACCTACTACTATTCTCTCCATAAGAACTAAGTACAAAATTCTTTCAAGTTCACATCCATGATTCCCTTTAGATTAAAATATACAGCAAAAATAAGCTAAAAGTCTAGTTAAAATATTCATTAGATTAAAAAATATACAATTTTCAAACCTGAGCGCGCGGCTATAACTCGTGCAATGGTCTTCTTGCTTAGCTTTAGAAGCTCTCCAGCAATCAAAACATATAAGCTACAAGGCCTAATAGCAATTTCAAAACAAGGGTCATCAAAAGAACCAAAAACAATGTGTGCAAACAATACCTTGTGAAGTGGTATAGACAATTAGAAGATGCTACTATGTGCTAGGGAACTTCTTAGAACTGTTGGTATATTCTTACAACTTGTTACACCTGGGATATTCTTCTCTATAGATGCTACTGTGTGCCGTGGTCCAAACGGGCCCATAAATGCGGTTAAATAGCAATACATTCAAGTGGCAATTACACAAGGGACAGTCACTGTGAGATATCCTCATGTGTGACTGTCCTTGTCACAAATGAGGACATCTCACAGTGACTGTCCCTTGTGTAATTGCCACTTGAATGAGGTCAGTCACTGTAAAGACAACATGATAATGTACACATACAATGAGTGTACATTATCATGTTGTCTTTACAGTGGCTGCCCTCATGTTGTATATTCTTCTCTGTAGATGCTACTACGTGCTAGGGAACTTCTTAGAACTGTTGGTATATTCTTACAACTTGTTACACCTGGGATATTCTTCTCTGTAGATGCTACTATGTGTCATGGTCCAAACGGGCCCATAAATGTGGTTGAATAGCAATACATTCAAGTGGCAATTACACAAGGGACAGTCACTGTGAGATGTCCTCATGTGTGACTGTCCTTGTCACAAATGAGGACATCTCACAGTGACTGTCCCTTGTGTAATTGCCACTTGAATGAGGAACAAGGAGGAAGTGATACAATAATAGGGGGGTGATCATTTTAAAATGTGTTGGACACAGATATGTCCTCATTTCTGGGTATTTTAGCTCTCTAACAGCTGAATACCAGATTAAATAATAATGACAAAAGAAAAATAAACCCAACATACTTAGAAATTGTAGCTGTGATTTTGCGGAGGGAATCTCTCTCGGCGCTGTTGAAAACACAAATGACAACCCGCTTGATTTCACGGAGGGAATCTCTCTCGGTGCTGTTCAAAACACAAATGACAACCCGCTTTGTTCAAAACAAAAATGATAACCCGCTTGATTTCGCGGAGGGAATCTCTCTCGGCGCTGTTGAAAACACAAATGACAACGTTCCTTTTTTTTTTTGCACTTATATCCCGACCAACATAAGGTCCATTTGTAATACAACATGATAATGTACACTTACAGTGAGTGTACATTATCATGTTGTCCTTAGAGTGACTATCCTCATTTGTTGAAGAAGAAAAGCATTAATGTGGTTGAATAGCAATACATTCAAGTGGCAATTACACAAGGGACAGTCACTATGAGATGTCCTCATTTGTGACTGTCCTTACAGTGAGTGTACATTATCATGGTGTCTTTAGAGTGACTGTCCTCATTTGTTGAAGAAGAAAAGCATTAATGTGGTTCAATAGCAATACATTCAAGTGGCAATTACACAAGGGACAATCACTGTGAGATGTCCTCATGTGTGACTGTCCTTGTCACAAATGAGGACATCTCACAATGACTGTCCCTTGTGTAATTCAAGTGGCAATTACACAAGGGACAGTCACTGTGAGATGTCCTCATTTGTGACTGTCCTTACAATGAGTGTACATTATCATGTTGTCTTTAGAGTGACTGTCCTCATTTGTTGAAGAAGAAAAGCATTAATGTGGTTCAATAGCAATACATTCAAGTGGCAATTACACAAGGGACAATGTCATGAGCCGTGACATATTGAACTTAGTATAATAATAAAATGATTAGATGATATATAATAATATATTATTAACGGTATATAACAATAATATATAATTATTATCAAAAGATAATAATAATATATAGTTAGCATAATAAGTAATATGTTAATTAAATAATATTAAAATATTAATAAATAATATAATTATGATTATAATTATAATATAAATTAATAATAAATAATTATTAATAAATTATATATATTATATTATAATAATATATTAAGTAATAATATTAAATCAATTATTGATATAATAATTTTAATATATAAATAATATTAATAAACCTCTCAATATAAAACAATATGTTATCACTATAATAATATTTATTATAATATTATTAATATTACTAACATCATTAATTATAATATTTAATAATAACAATAACATTAATAATAATAATAATAATAATAACGTTTAAAGTAATATCGAATATCTGTAATCGATATACATCTACATTAAACATCTGCATTATCTATCACGATGAGGAATGAAGAAGTGATACAACAATCACTAGTCATTACACATCGATACCATGAGAGGATGATTAATGAACCAAATACTATGAAGTCAAGATCAACATGATATGAATAAGGGATAGGTCGCTATATGTTTCAGAAGATGTATTGATAAGCAAGAAGGATAACCATTCATATATTATAAATAATCATTAATTGCACAAGTTTAGACAATGACATATCCGATAAAGCAATATCAAACATGAAGACCCGCTAGCAAATATGCACCATCACTTCCTATGTTATCATGACAATAACATAAACTAGATTGAATTCTACTATCTATATCAATAGACACCACATAGGAGGATATCGACTAAAGGATTGAAAGATTATCGATTGTCTGAGATAAACCACATCTTGTAGAAACACAAAAGCATCAGTGATTATATCACAAGCTATTGATGAATGAGGCATCAGTCATGGATAATAAGTACAATGTATCCTTAAGTATTAATAGGAATGGAAGTCAATTTGAAGATCAAACTCCATTACCAGCAATCAACCAATAAATGGACAATTATCAGAAAATGATATCGACTTATATCAGAGTAGAAAGATTGGATATAATCATAACAATATGGGATAAGGCAAGAGTTAATATCGATTGACTAAATACTAATGATAGTTAGACCAAACTAATACAAACACAATGGATGTTAACTACTGGTTGCACTACCAATTAGGGAAGATTACCTTCATAAAAAGATTTGATATTGAGTCAATCTGGGAGTTATCTATGATCAGAAAATAATGAAATAATATTATGTGAACTGTCGGATTATGGAAAGGTGTGATTAACAAAGGGACATGGAGGAAGAAACAAGACACGTCTCATTCATAGCATCTCTTCATTTGTTAAAGACAATATAAGAATGCATTCTCGTCAGTCACTCAAGGCATCATTAGAACTTTATTTACTTATCCATATTTGGATATACTCAATAGAGCATCTGCCTTTGGCAGTTTGGTTTCAAGTTTATCATTGCAGATCAGAGACAACACCATGATTGCACAGATAGAAAGGATAGTCAGAAACAGCATCAATATTTGAAGTTGTAAGCATATAATTCAGAATCTAAAATAGCAACATATCACTCATAGTGATATTACACATTTGCATAATTACATCATCATATCAGACACAGCAAATACATTGCTGTAAGCAATACTTATTGATTGTATATCGATATTGTTTATATCAGACATAGCATCATTATACTATCACTATAAGTGATAGGAAACATCATATTCATAGCATATTTCATATCATTATATCCGACAGTGCTATTAAACATATTGGTATCAATATCATCTTGCACACATATTGTGATTGAATCTGAAATAGCGGTTGATATCTTAAGTAACCTCCATTACTTAGTTTAATTGTAAGTATCTGATAGAGTAAGTCTGAGAAGTGGAGTAATTGTTCCTGTTTTCCAAGTTAGCCAAAAAGGGGACATTACAGACAATCACTGTGAGATGTACTCATGTGTGACTGTCCTTGTCACAAATGAGGACATCTCACAATGACTGTCCCTTGTGTAATTCAAGCGGCAATTACACAAGGGACAGTCACTGTGAGATGTCCTCATTTGTGACTGTCCTTACAGTGAGTGTACATTATCATGTTGTCTTTAGAGTGACTGTCCTCATTTGTTGAAGAAGAAAAGCATTAATGTGGTTCAATAGCAATACATTCAAGTGACAATTACACAAGGGACAATCACTGTGAGATGTCCTCATGTGTGACTATCCTTGTCACAAATGAGGACATCTCACAATGACTGTCCCTTATGTAATTCAAGCAGCAATTACACAAGGGACAGTCACTGTGAGATGTCCTCATTTGTGACTGTCCTTACAATGAGTGTACATTATCATGTTGTCTTTAAAGTGACTATCCTCATTTGTTGAAGAAGAAAAGCATTAATGTGGTTCAATAGAAATACATTCAAGTGGCAATTACACAAGGGACAATCACTGTGAGATGTCCTCATGTGTGACTGTCCTTGTCACAAATGAGGACATCTCACAATGACTGTCCCTTGTGTAATTCAAGCAGCAATTACACAAGGGACAGTCACTGTGAGATGTCCTCATTTGTGACTATCCTTACAGTGAGTGTACATTATCATGTTGTCTTTAGAGTGACTGACCTCATTTGTTGAAGAAGAAAAGCATTAATGTGGTTCAATAGCAATACATTCAAGCGGCAATTACACAAGGGACAGTCACTGTGAGATGTCCTCATTTGTGACTGTCCTTCCAGTGAGTGTACATTATCATGTTGTCTTTAGAGTGACTGTCCTCATTTGTTGAAGAAGAAAAGCATTAATGTGGTTCAATAGCAATACATTCAAGTGGCAATTACACAAGGGACAATTGATCACTGTGAGATGTCCTCATGTGTGACCTTTGTGAAGGCAAGTGCCAATTTGTACCCAAGTTACCAATATTGTGGCAAAAGTGGGAATGAAGCATTTAGGGGTCAAATTGGGCAAAGAAGTGTAGAAGTGGCCTATGTGAGGTCTAAATAGCCTAACTAAGTCATGGTTAGGGTCTTATGGTGTTTGAACAATAAGTTTTGAACCAAAATCCCAAAGGTTGTAACAAGTTGTCAATGTTGTCATTCACAACATTGACAACATTTGTGCAAGGGAGCATTTTCGAGTAAGATGGTTATGTAACTATATGAAACCATTGAATTAGGCATCAGATCAACTATAAGAGGCCTCCATCGATCTGTGCAAAAGGTTGGGGGGAAAAACATTTGGAATTAAGAAGATTTGTAGAGTAACACGGTTTTAGTGAATTCTTGAGTTTTTTTGTTTCTTTGTTTTCAGTTGATTAATGGATTAGATAGCTCGCAGTGTCTATTGGAAAAGTTAGTACAAGTTGTTTTTTTATTCTGTGTTGTGTTTTTTTTGAGTTTTGAAGCATTCCAACTAGTTTGTTAATTCTTTTGTTAAGTACCCTATCATTGGTTTGAACCAGGCAGGTTGAACAAATGGAGTCTTAGCTCATCATTCCATTGTCAATTTTGTACGGGCTCTTGGAATGGGTGAGGAGACTCCATGTACTATATGTTTGGAAGGAGGGGCCCTGGGAAGCTCATTTTCTATGTTTGCAATGATGTCCTAGATGAGTCAGTTGAGCATAGTTAGGGATGACAAATCATTACAAGAAGATTACAACAAGTTGAATGCATTGGTTGCTTCAACTAAAATCTCATGGAGAGGTAGACACACATCTAAAGAAGCCCCAAGTCAAATTAGAAGATTGGGTGAGTTTCTTTGGCTGCTAAGAAAACAAACTCTTAGTCAGACTGTCCAAGTTGTGTCAAAATACTTGTTTTCAGGCATGGCTGTAGCAGTTGGTGTACAAAAAATCTAGGAGGAGAAGACCTTAGATATCTTGGAGTTCTCAATAAAGGGCATCTGAATCCTAAGCCCTTTAGGTGGCTTAATATAAACAAAAAGGCTTGACAAAGGCCTAATTGCTAGCAGCCTATTTTTGGGTGCAATTGGCATGGTTTGATGAACCGGATTGAAGTACTGATGAAAAGTATAGGTGAAGGAGTAATATTGAAACCAATAGAGGTCCTAGTGGCCAGCCTCTCCATGGAGTAAAGTTCTAGTTGAATGTGTTTCAATTTGTGAAGACAAGACTAGGAGTGTCCTAGTAGCTAGATTGGTATTGAGTAGAGTTCGTTGTATTTCTTGTTGGTGTGCACTAGTTGAAGGAGTGGGATCTTGGGTAGAGATACCTAAAGAGTGTAGGGATAGTTAAGTACCCTATCAAGTCAAAACATTGGCCTAAAGAGACCCTAGTGAAGGATAGGGAGTGAGAAAGACAAAGTGTTACATCAATTAACAAGATCATTTTTTGGTAATTGTGTACATTATCATGTTGTCTTTACAGTGACTGTCCTCATTTGTTGAAGAAGAAAAGCATTAATGTGGTTCAATAGCAATACATTCAAGTGGAAATTACACAAGGGAATATCACTATGAGATGTCCTAAGTGTGACTGTCCTTGTCACAAATGAGGACATCTCATAGTGACTGTCCCTTGTGTAATTGCCACTTGAATGAGGATAGTCACTGTAAAGACAACATGATAATGTACACAAGTACCGTGAAGGTAGTCGCAAGTTAGGGCTGTTTCATTGCATACCCGAAACAATGAAGACATTACAGTCCACAAAACGTTTGTGCTTGAAAGATGAACAAATAAAATTAAACTTCTAAATAACCAAAGCCGCTAACAATAAATTCAACACAGATATGTCCTCATTTCTGGGTATTTTAGCTCTCTAACAGCTGAATACCAGATTACATAATAATGAAAAAAGAAAAATAAACCCAACGTACTCAGAAATTGTAGCTATGATTTCGCGGAGGGAATCTCTCTCGGCGCTGTTGAAAACACAAATGACAACGTTCTTGTTTTTTTTGCCCTTATATCCCGATGTGATTTCGCGGAGGGTTACGATGCTGTTGAAAACACAAATGACAACGTTCCTTCTTTTTTTTTGCCCTTATATCCCGACAACATCGCAATTGCAAGTTCGGGCTGTTTCACTGCATACTCAAAACAATGAAGACGTTACGGTCCACAAAATGTTTGTGCTTGAAAGATGAACAAATAAAATTAAACTTCTAAATAACCAAAGCCGCTAACAATAAATTCAACATAGATATGTCCTTATTTCTGGGTATTTTAGTTCTCTAACAGCTGAATACCAGATTACATAATAATGTCAAAAGAAAAATAAACCCAACGTACTCAGAAATTGTAGCTGTGATTTTGCGGAGGGTTACGGCGCTGTTGAAAACACAAATGACAACGTTCTTGTTTTTTTTGCCCTTATATCCCGATGTGATTTCACGGAGGGTTATGGCGCTGTTGAAAACACAAATGACAACGTTCTTGTTTTTTTTGCCCTTATATCCTGATGTGATTTCGCGGAGGGTTACGACGCTGTTGAAAACACAAATGACAACGTTCCTTTTTTTTTTGTCCTTATATCCCGACAACGTTGCAATGGCGACGTTGCCAAATGTATTGTCATTGCAAATTGCGATGGTGTCGGGCTATATTTGAAAAAAAAAGCCAAAACCGCATGACATTTGCCTGTCGTCGCAAATTGCCGTCGCAATTTCACCCCAAATGTATTAGTGCTTTAACCCCTCAATGAGGTTTTTATTTTTTAGGGTCCTAAGACCCTTCTCACCAATGTGGCCAAATCTCATATGCCACATCATCATCTTTTCTACAGGAAGCTTTCCTTCCAAAGTGTTTGCACCCTTAGGTACACTTACTGCACTGCCATCAGAACCCATTGCCACAGTCTTCTTTACTACTTGTTCAGATGGTGGGGATGAAGTGATAGCCGCCCTCTTCTTTGAAACAAAAGAACTATTACATTGAGCAATTCATGCTTCAAGTTGAAACAAAGTACCTCTCCTAGTACCTCTAGCGAGCACCATAGAACCTCTCATCATCTTGCATCCATCTTTTGAAAAGATAACTTGCACACCTACATTATTCAGCATACTTAAAGATAATAAGTTTCGTGCCAAACCTGGAATGTACATAACTCTATTGATTCCCTTTACTCGTCCATCAGGAAATCTGATAGTGACCCTTCCAAGTCCAACTATCTTTAGGTGAGAGTCATCACCCAAGTACACCTTTCCACCATTGAACTCTTCATATTTTAAGAACCAGTTCTGATGAGAGGTCATGTGAAAAGAAGCACCTGAGTCAACTAACCACACATCATCAGATGCATGGGCTACCAAAGATGCAATAAAAGCATCTCCATCTTCTTGAGATTTTTCAGAAGCTGAATCTGAGCCTTTCTTCTTCTTCTTCGGTTCTTTGTAGTCCCTCTGAAAGTGCCTAGTTTTATCATAGTTCCAACATTTCACCTTGGACTTTCCAGGAGTCTTAGAACTCCCATGGGATTTGGATCTACCCTTCTTTGACTTGTTGTCATTCTGATTTCCTCTGTCGTTGGATCTCTCACGAACAACAAGGGCTTCCTTAGACGAATCCGAAGTCTTTCTTCGCATCTCCTTAGATAGCAGCGAAGACACCACATCATCCATACAGAATGTGACTATAGTACTTCTGAGAGCCATCACAAGATGGTCCCATGAATCCGGCAAGGAACAAAGCAGGGTCATACAACGATCCTCCTCCTCGATCTTGGCACCAGATGATGCCAACTGTGCAATCAATAAATTGAATGCATTGAGATAATCAGTTACAGATCCACCTTCCTCCATTCTTAAAAAATACAACTTCTTTCTCAGGAACAACTTATTCACCAATGATTTGGCCTGATACATAGATCCAAGTCGTTGCCACAAAGAATTTGTAGTAGTCTCATCAAGAACATTCAGAAGAATGACATCTACTAGACAGAGTCTGATGAGACCCTTATCCTTTTGATCCTTGACCTCCCAATCCACTTGAGATATCACTACAGGTTTCACATCAAGTGAAGTAGCCTCCCATAGATCGCAGTCTTCAAGCATGTCTTCCATCTTGAGTTTCCAAAACTCAAAATTAGTACCATTAAATTTCTCCACCTCCATTCTACTGTATGAGGAACTTGCCATCTCAATCTACAAATAAGATTCAGAATGCTCTGCACAAAACTCCCACTCAACTTGAGATTAGCTGAAAAAACCCTACCCAACAACTAGGATCAAAAGTTGATCAAGCTCTGATACCACTTGTAAGGAAACTCAGGTGCGGAACAGCTTCCTACACTAATCTCTAAAGGAAAGTATTGTGCAAATTCTTTTTAAATCCTTACAATTTCAAATTTGTTAAGCTACTTAACAAATAATATTGCAGCATATACCATACATAGAAAATAGATAGAGAAGATTGAAACACATAAACACAAAGATATGCCGGTGGGGAAAAACCTTTTGGTAAAATAACCCCACCCCTCCAAAACTTGCACAATGTATTATCTTCAACACAAAGACTACAACACACTTGCAATGCAAGTTCTTTCAGGAGATGAGAGACTAGTAAAACTTATTATCTCTCCCATACAAGCAGCATCATATATATAGACTCCTCAGGACCCAACAAATACCCAAAAAAGGAGTTTGGCATCCAACCACCAAGACCCATGCACAAAGCCACATGTACACAACTATTACATGCAATCCCAAGAATAGGCATCCATCCCTAGAATGGACTATGATAGCTTGTCATAGAATCCACCAAAAATAATGGTCACAAGAGAAGTGTAAGAGAATCTATCATACCAACCTATTTTTGGCATATTCTCTTACACACACCAACCACTTCTTGGGTGCTCAAATAGGCCCAAGTCAAAAGATGCTCTTACACCTATCATAGCACATTCCTTAAATAGTTCTTACGTGTCATAGGAATCTATCATGACCATTTCAATCATGATCTCCTTACGCATAAGATGCCAACACATCAACATGCCAACTAGACATGTACACTAACACGTAATTTTATTATTTGCAAAAAATACATTTACAAAACAAATAATAAGAATAGGAATTATCCAAGGTTGAGACACCTTATTCCTAATAGGATAAAGAAAACCATTACAAGTTTGAATCCACACATCTGATGTATCATAAGAATCACGTTGCAAATTTTTCATAAAACTATTTTCTTCAGTAATAACATTGACTACGGATGTAGGATCAACTAGACAACCATGGGTAGGTATCTGAGAAATCCTAGCATAAATGTAAAGGGGACCATCAGGAGCCTTAGTAGTCTCAGAATCATCAAAAGTAATCAAGATTTCCTGAGGTCTTTTATTTTTAGGTTGTTTTTGAGGTTTAGGTTGAGTTTTCAGTTTAAGCTATGGTTTTGGTTTAGGCTGAGGTGGAAGTTGAGGTTGAAGCTAAGGTTGAGGTGGAGATACATATTGAACAACATGCTCCACTTGATTAACAATGCGATTAAGATCATCCATCTTTGAATCATACTCAATATCCATAGAAGATGATTGAGCAATGGTATTAGTATCATGGGTAGGTAAAGGATTCATATAGAGTTGAAGGTTTTGATTAGGAGGAGAGATAGTTTTGTTTCCACTACCATCAAGATTATCAATAGATAAGGCATTAGAGTCGATTAAGTCTTGAACCTTATGTTTTAAAGAATAACATTTCTTAGTATCATGACCATTCTGACGATGATATTGACAAAAAGCTTTAGGATCAAAAGATTTAGATGCTATCATTGTAGGTAAGAGAGGTTGAATAGGAGGTAAAGTAATCATATTAACAGTTAAAAAACCTATTCATAATAGCATGTAAAGATTTAGAAAGAGGATTAAATGTACGATTTATTCGAAAGGCAATGGATACAGAAGTGGCACTATGAGATGTAACAACAACTTGATTAGCAACAACATTCGCTTGTTTGTTTATCTTGACATAGTTGTTGAATTTTTGGAATTTATTTGGATTAGGAGTAGCATCACTCTTATCAACTAGAACAAGAGCCATTGGAGTGTTGCTCTCAAATTGACTCACTTGTAATTGATAATGATGAAGCATTGCAAAAAGTTGTTGAAAAGAGGTAAATTCAATAAGCATAATCTTATCTCTAATATCCTTTTGCAAATTTGAAATAAACATACGTTGAATATCAATATCTAGAACATGCTAGGAAATCTGAGCATGCAAATTCTTAAATCTACCAATAAATTCAATCAATTTTTCCTTAGCACTTTATTTGCAATGCATCAAATCAGTCAAAGACACTTGTAGACCGATGTTATTTTGAAATTATTGAATAAAAGCATTAGCAAGTTTTGGAAATGAGTCAATAGAATAAGGAGGCAAGGAATAATACCATTGTAAGGCCTTATCATGGAAGGTTCTAGCAAAAAACTTGGATAAAATCCTATGGTCATGAGCATAATCACTACAAAGGATTTGAAATGTTTTAACATGATGAACGGGGTCTCCTTTTCCGTTGTAATTCTCAAGATGAGGCATATTGGCTTGCTAAGGAACAAGAGTACGAATGATATCTAAGGATAAAAGACTTCCCATGTCACATGTAGGAATGCTAAACTTGTTTTGAGTCAAGGATGCAAGTTGTTGTTGTAAGGATGACATAGTTTGAGCCAAACTAATGATTGTTGAATCATTAGAAGAAATAGGAGGAATAGCAACATTAGAAACACTAGGTAAAGTGTAAGAAGTTGTAGGAATGGAAGAAACAACTGGAGGAACACTTGGAACTACACTTGGAAGAGAATTAGAATAGGTAAAAGGAACATTATGATATGAAGGTTTTGATGTAGGAAGGGACATAGGAGGAACACTCATAGGAACAAAGGGAACTGTCGTAGTCACCAAAGAAGGAGTATAAGTAGGTATACTAGATAAAGGCATAGAAGAAGGTTCTATACTAGTAACATGAGGATTCAACCCTAAATCTTGAGCTTCTTGAGCTAAAGGTTTAACATTTGAATGCACAAGATGAGTAATATCTCGCAACAGATTAACACCTTGATCACTATCATGACGAACTTTCTTAAGAGCCTCGATAGCTTGAACAAAATATTGATTATGGTTTTCTTGAATAAGCCAATTACCCATTTTATCAAGTTCAGTTGAAAGTTTTTGGACTTTTTTAGAAGGAACTCTTAAAGCATCATCCTCATCATGAGATGAGTGAGAAGAGTTTTGCTCCATAATAGGATTGGAATCATGAATAATCAAATTTTCATCCAGGATCCTAAGGAAAGGAGAGGGAGACTTGGGATCAAAGGCACCCATAAGTCTATGACTTCGTCTAACCAGAATGTTATAGGTAGGACTAGAGGTAGTAAAGCTCATAAACCAATGCAATGAAAATGAACTAAACTAAGAAAACATAAAGCATGAACAAATGAATATTTTTGTATTTTGAAAGAGATTTTGCAATTTATTTGTATTTTTGAAATATAAAGGAAATAAATCTAATAAGCATGCAATACTTAACACAAAAGGAAACTCTAACACCAACAAGATAATATAAAGGGAAATCTAACACCACAAACACAATAGGGCATATAATTCCAGAAAAGAAAAGAGGGTAAGTGTGTCGGGTTCACCAAAATGAATATGGTTGAAAGTGAATAGGGGTGTAAATGATGTGAGAGGGGGAATATAGGATTTATTCCTAATCCAAATTCCAAAAGGAGAGATCCAAATTGATTAATCACAAAGAAGTGATCGATACACAAATGAATCAAACTATGGAGAATATGAATGAAGGAGAAAACCTTATAATTTGTTATGGAAAGTATGTGCTTGAAATCTGAAATGAATAGAAGACAAATACTAACCTCAAAATAGGGAAAATCTAGAAAATACTGGTTTCTGATGCCTGTGCACAATTTCGGGGAATTCTGCAACCTGTTCCAGATTGGAAATGTCGAGACAGAGAAAACCTAGAAAAATTATCTTTCTGAAGGTAGGTCAACCTTGACCCAGATAGCAAGGCACAATCTTACCCTGGGGCACAATCTTACCCCCCACTAAAGGTCGACCTTGATCCGAAATAGCTCCGATGAAAATTCTATTCGCGAAACTTGGAAGTTCACCGAAAAGGGTATCCAGATCTGAACTGCAATTCACTGTCATGTACCTGTACTTGCAAGAAAAAGAGTTTTTGTTGTTTGGATGGGGGGTTTGCCTTGGTCAAACCCTATTTTGCAATCAACCTTGAAATTTAATTGAAATTGAAATATATAAACAAAGTAAATGGAACTATTCACCTTGCTTATGTTGAAATCTTTGTGGAAGATTTGAATCCTTGAATCCACAAGTATGGATGCTCCAAATGAATGTATAAATGTATGTAGGATGTCTCAAATCAATGATATTAGATCTTAAACACCAATCTTGAATGGATCTTGGACTAGGAGGAAGCTTGAATGAATGTGGATGGAGAAATCTTCAACAAGAGGGCTCCAAAGAGATTGAATGCTTCAATGGCTAACAATGGATCTCCTTGATAAATTCTTGAATGCTTGAATACTTGAATGCTTGAGGATGAATGAATGATTTAATTCTTTCCTTCTCCTTCTTTCTTGTTTGATCTCTTAATTTCACTTGAGAGCTAGATGTCTTGATCATGAAATTGCTTGGTTGTGGATTGATTGATAGATGGAGAAAATGAGAGAGGAAGGCTTCCTTTTATAGTGATCTAGGGCACAAACTTCTAGAGAGTCCGCCATTGGAGAATTAAATCCCAATTAACCTTAACCCCTATAAATGGACCTAAATTAAATATCATTTAAGAGTTTAGCGTTCCAAAATCCCAAATAGCCAACCCAGAAGCGGGAAATAAAACTTTTCGAAGCCCAACATCCTGAAACTTTCGGAACCTGAAATTTGAACTTGGGGTTAGAGTCGAGGTTGACTCTGACCTAGGTTACATTATAGGTCAATGTTGACCTAGGTCAAGGTTGAGGTCGACCTTGAATCATCAGGTCGTCATTGACCCAGAAAGTCAAAGTTTTTAGTTTCTTAGAAAGAGGCTGGAAACAGGGGGAAACAGCCAGATCCTGTCAAATACCCATCCAAGGCACTTGACATGACCCCAGACCACTTACTCGGAGGGATAAACATTCTCAACATGGAATTTCTTCCATTTTAAGATGATACAAGGACCAAAAGTGATCTCAGGAAAATCCAAAATTACCACATTTAAGGTCAGAAAGTCAAAGCAAAAATGAACTGGATTCATGAATGAGACAGAAAGTCTAATTTTTTTTTAATATCATTAGAAGTAAATAGAAAAGAGAATTGATAGATGAAGTCTTGATTGAGGATAAGGTCTCTAAGGATGCTAGTGAGATAAAAGATGCCTTTTTTTCTTCTATAAAGAATTGTTTTCTTAACAAGATCAGATTTCCACAATCCATTAAGATGCACAGTAGTTTCTGGATTTGATTGTGTGAGTTTTTTTAGCATCGAATTTTTGGATCACACTCCGTGATCCATCATCAGGAATAGAGAGTAAGAAAGAAAAGTAAAATAATATTCATAAGTAGAAGACAATAATATTCATAAGCAAAAGACAATGGAAAAATGTCTTTCCCTTATCCCTCGTAAAGTTTCTAATGAAGATGAAAAGGCTTTAGAAAGAGACATCTCTTTAGAAGAAATTTAAGGGGCCATATAATCCTTGGCGAATGATAAGTCTCCAGGGTTGGATGGTATCCCTATAGAATTTTATAAGAAGAATAAAGAATAAATTTCTTTGGAATTATTGGAACTGTATGAGGATGCCTTTGAAAAAGGATCTTTGGGGACAAATATTAACATGGAGGTCATTAAAATGATTCCTAAAAGTGGAGACAAGAGATTGGTTAAAAATTGGAGGCCAATAACTCTTTTGAATATTTCATATAAAATTATTGCAAAACTATTATCAAAAAGATTGTCTGGGATTCTCCAAAAAATCATTTTAGTCACTCAAACAGGATTCATACAAGGTAGATATATTCTGGATAATCTAATAATGATTTGGGAGGCTATGCACTGGGCTAGATATAAGGGTCAGGATGCAGTGATGGTGCTTCTAGACTTTGAAAAAGCCTATGACAGGATAGAATGGCCATTTTTTATTGGCATGATGGAAGCTCTGGGATTTCCCCCATACTTATATAACTGGATCTCTATCTTGTTTAAATATTCCTCTACAATGATAGATATTAATGGTGAGCTCTCTGACCCTATTCTCTTTGGCAGATCCATCAAACAAGGCTGCCCTATTTTCCCTGTCCTTTTTTGTGATTATTGTTGAAGCCATGCAATTTGTGCTTAGATCTCTTGTATTGGGGAAGGTTGTCAAAGATATTTCTCTCCCTGATGGCACTAACCTTGTCAATCTTCAATTTGTATATGATACCTCTCTTTTTTTGCAACTTGATGAGGAAAAATTTGATACCACTATGGACAAACTACAATTTTTTTGCATGGCTTCAGGGGAAAAAGTGGCTCCTCACAAATATACAGTTATTGGATGGTATAATTCCCCTCCTTAGTGGATCTCTGCTAAAGGCTGGTAGTGGATTGACCCTAATTCTATTGTAAGATACCTTGGTATTCCTTTCTCTATTGAGCCCTCTACCAAGGATATGTTGAATTGGATCTTCAAAAAGATTGAAAAAAAAACACTCAAAGTGGAAAAATCACCTACTCTCTCTTGCTGGTAGGGTTCAAGTAGTCCAAAAAGTTCTTTCTTCTCATGCCATATACTAATCTACATGGTTGTCTACCAAAAATTAATCCAACCAGCTTGAGAATATTTTGAGAAATTTTTTATGGCCGGATGGGATGAGAGGTAAAAAAAGACATTGTGTTTCTTGGGACTGGTGTTGTAAACCAAAATCCCTAGGAGGTTTGGGGATCAAAGATCTTAAGAGTCATGGTGTAGCACTAGCTTCCAAATGGATCTTCAATTATCTTCAGGGTGATGAGCCTTGGAAGATTATGATTAGAATTAATCTTAAGTATTCAGTAAGAAAGAGGAATAAAAATTGGTCAGACATCCCTGTGCAAGATTTATTATTTGGACACTTTGAGGTGAAACCCTTTGGATTTAAAACATTTGCTTCTTTGTGGAAGGTTTGGTACTAGGTAAGTAGGCATTTGGTTAAGTACAAAGATGTGGATGGCCCTCCTCTTCTTACAGTGTCTAATAGGTCTATATGGTGGGGCATATATTTAAACAATAAATCATTGGCCCTCACTCAGAGTTTCTCTGCTAGATATTGGAATAATAAAGGTATCTCTTTGATTGAGGACATTATGATTGACAAACATTTAGCTTCTTGGGAACTCATCAAAAAAAAATTTGGTATAAGAGATTCTCAGAAGAATACTTACACCTTGATCTCTAAAGCTACAAGCAATCTTTTTCCTGGTAAGTTGATGGAAAGTCAGCAATTTCCCTCTCAGGTAAAATGGTCTGATGGTACTCCCTTGCTCGATAGCTCTACTAAGCATATTTATAAGATTATTAAAGATGATCCTGCAATTATTAATAAGATTAATTCTATTTGGAGTATCAATTGGTTCTTAGATAGATGGAACTTTAGTCTGGATTGGTTTTGGCACTCCCTTGCTGAGCCTAAAAAGGTCTTCTTTAGATGGTTGTTGATGATTAAAAAGCTTGTGGTTGGGTCACTTTTCACTGATCATGGTGTTATTCCCCTTGTGTGCAAGTTGTGTTGTTGTCTTGAGTCTTATGAACATCTTTTTTTTAATTGTATTTTTGCCTCTTCTATTTGGTCCTTATGTCTCAATTGGTCTATTGTTTGGAACTCTTCCCAAGGTTTAGGTTGGCTTAATTCTATTTTGGGTCATGTGGATGCTTTTGATCTTTCCCTTAGCAAATTATAGTCTGTTCTTTCTTTAGAAATACTATGGACCATTTGGAGGAAAAGAAATGAAGATATTTTTCAACATCACGAGGGACCCTACTGAGTTTAATCTTAAACTCACCCATGTCTTAATATTGTGTCTCAGGTATCTATTGTGTTGGAGATTCCAAAGGATAGGTTTGATAGTCTTATCAAGGAAGGTGCATTGATCATCTTCAAAGAGGACATCTAGTCAGCTCATCATTGGGAGGTTGCTCAGGGAAAGGTAAACAAGGATGAAATGAGAAGACTCAAAGAATATACCCAGAAACACAATATCGATATTGATGCAGAGAATCATAAGATACGAGAAGAGAATCTGAGGTCATAGAGTAGATGGGAAGATGCAACGGAAGTTCTTGTAGTAGTGGACCCCACTATTGGTACTTTTGAAGTGGATAGAGCAGATTATAGCAATAGTGCCCTAGGGGAAGCAAACTAAAGAAAGTATAGCAGATGTCTTGATTTCTTTTTTGGTGTTTCAGGAATATTTACTTGTATACATTTTGTAAAGTGATGCAATATTCTTTTTGATACTTGAAGCTTTAGACTTGATGGAAGCTCGAGTTTGATACTAAGACCTTTCAAGATTGTTATCTTGACTAGTTTGATACACTATCATAATATAAAAAGAAATAATTAATAGTATTTTCTATGTATTCCATGAGTTGGAAAGAAACTTGTAACTTAATTTTGAATAAAAAATTATAATAAAAATAATTTATTTTGTGGGGTTTTTTAATTAGAGTGGGAAAGAAAAAAGTTATTGCATGTGAGTTTTGTGTGCTATCCTTACCCTTTTCTAAGAGAAATTTTGAGGATTGGTTATCTTAGTTGCATGTGAAGTGATAAGATATGTAGGAGGCCTATATAACTTATCTTTTAGATGTTGAGTGTGTTTGGTGCAAATGTAATATTTCTTCCAAATGCATTGGTTAAATTTGATTCAAAAGGATTAAATAAATATAATAGTGAATATTACATGTAATTTTTGAAGAAGAATCCTTGCATGAGAATGAGATCCATTAATATCATTACATATCTTCAATTACTCATTCTAGACTTGGAGGCCAAAGGGGAAGGCAATACATAGTATTAGTTTACTCTTATATACCTTTTTTCTTGGGATCTTGAAATTTCTTTCATTATGTTGAGAAAATTTTCTTTACTTGAGTATATATATGTTGCCAAATATGAGTGTTTGAGGAGTTATTTCCAATTCTTGAAGCTATTCTCCTAGCAAGATGGCATTTGATTATCATTTCCACATGTTTGAGTGGATAACTTTCTCATTATTGGTTTAGAAGGATGGGACTGTGAAGATATCTCTTGAAGCTTGGAAATTTCATATCTTACTTTCATTAATTTATTTTATTTTGTATATATGATCAAATTGTCAATTGGGGATTATTAAGCCTTATGAATTATTAGAAATTCTTTAGATAGATCAATACATATAGTTTTGTGGATTCATGTGATGCTTTATGAATTTATTTATGTTATTTGTTTCAAAAGAATTACATATTGAACTAGTAATTGATGAGTTGTATGTGTGTTTCTATGATTTCTTAATAAAAAATGATAAGACAAATTATAGTTCAAGCCTTATTTTGGGTGAATTTAGAATATTAGTTGTTGTGCATGCGTTAGAGTGAGTAAATTATTATTGAAAAATATGTAGAGCTAGTTTTTTTGTATAGTCACATTGTAGGTGAACGTGTGCGTTAATGCATTATAGTAAGTAAATTTTTGGCTTTAGCCTTTTTCTATGCCCTTTTTTTTTATGATGAGCATCTTTTGTAGTTTTTTAAAGGGTGTTCCATTGAGCCAAATGCTAGGCTTTTTGGGCAAATTAGTATCTTCATGAGCATCCTTGTCATGTTTGATTTAAGAAATGAGTCAATAAATTATATTTTCTTAGTTGCTTTAGTTTTAAGTTGTGTGCAAAGTGGTGGATATGAGTACCTATTTATTTGATGTAGAGTGAGACCCTTTCTCCCCTACCTTGTATTAGTGTATTTAGTTGGATATGTACTAATTTTCCTATACATGCCCTCATGGTGAGTTATCTCACTTAGCTTAAGTCTTTTAATAATGCTTATCACATTTCTATGCATGATGCCTTTCATATATTAAGATGATGAAACCTTAATCTATGAAACCTCTCTACTTTAACATACCTACTCATATCTTCTACATGATTGGAAGTATTAATGAGCATTGTTATAATCAATAATGAAAATACAAGTATGTAAATGTGTATCATACATTATTGTGTTATAATTATTGATGGAAAAAAATGTTTATCTTCTTTTACTCAATTTATTCCAAGTGATTTTTGGGCATTACAAATGGGTCTTCTAGTAAGGTTAGAAATTTTAACTAAAGTTGGTTATTTTAAAATGAAAAGAAACAATCTAAATTACTTTAAGGGAGAAATGAGAAAGTCTCTATATTAGTGTGAAATTTAATTAAATATATTTAACCTAAGTGGCAAAAAAAATCTAATCTTTAGGTATTTTCACACTCATGATCTCAATATGGGAAAATCATGTTTAAAAGTACCATTTAGGAACTTGCTAACTGAGGATCATGTTATCTAAGTAGTCAATTCACTCAATTCACTTAATGGA
Source organism: Chamaecyparis obtusa (assembly GCA_027943335.1). Taxonomy (NCBI): domain Eukaryota; kingdom Viridiplantae; phylum Streptophyta; class Pinopsida; order Cupressales; family Cupressaceae; genus Chamaecyparis; species Chamaecyparis obtusa. The sequence continues at coordinate 147,869 of BSBK01007624.1, forward strand.
TTGATTCAATAGATTAAGAACAATGATCAAAGGCAACACACAAACATACACTATGCTTAGAATGTTAATAATGTAATGACCCTTTAATGATAATCTTAGCTCCATATTAGAAATTGTATATGAATCAAGTTTAGTTATTAAATACACCACTATAAAATACATTTTTAAATAAGTTATATTTTAGTTAAGTTCAACATAATGGATAAAACATGAAATAAATGTGGGCCTCAACTAATAAATCTAAATTTAACCCATTGGAGTTCATATTTATGAGCATGAAAATGTCTTGGCTTACTTCTATACCCATGGATTTAGATCAAGGTGGTGGATATTTAGATATGGCTAGATTTAGATATTGGTGATGAGTAATGGTAGGGATTGTAGGTGTCAAAATGGAATGGGCCAACATATAAGTCTAGTGGTGATTGAAATCCTAAGGATAATCCAAGGAATGAAATATGATTATTTAGTATATGAAATTCATCTCTATGTAAATGCTCTATTGTTGAGCCACTTGGCTACTTCTTTTATTTCTATTTTTCATCTAGAGTGTCTATTCGTGTTTATATTTTTCTAAAAAAAATTGTATTTTCTCTTAGTGACGAATTTACTATGATATTTGTATCTCTCACTATAGATTTTGTGAGTTTGTAATGATATTTTGTTCATCTACTATGATACATTATCAATCACCATAATTATTTTAATCTCCATGATTTTTTTCATACTCAATACAATATTATTCCATTTGTCACGACATTTCCTATATTCATTGTGATAAATATGAATCACCATAATGATTTCATAACCATCAAAAGACATAATTTTTAGTATCTAAAAATGAATTCATCATTCTCTTCACACACATAAATTACTTCCAAAATTGTACATGTTCATTCTTGAATTCTATTCAATTTAGATCCACTTTCTATTACTTATCATCCTTACCCAACACTCACATATAAAATATGAAATCTTGATCATTTGGAAGTGTCCAATTTTTAAAGATCCTTACAGTTGCAATATAGGCTCTACTAAGGCTTTCCTAGGGACAACTATCATATTTCAATTCCTTTTTATCAACCTATTGTTGCCTTTGAAATTGATCAAGAAATCACGTGATCACAAGAGGAGGTATGCCACACACACACACTCTTTGAGGACCATTTTGTGACATCAAATTAGCTCTACATATGAAGTACATTCCTTCAATTGTTAGTTTCCTATTTTACTATATTAGTTTAAAATCAATTACTTATATTAGCTTTAGATTATTTTGGTTAAGTTAATATAGATTTATTTTCTTATTTGTTAGATTTAAAATTATTTTTTCTTTATTGTTTTCAAAAGAAAAAGATGATTTATTTCCTTATAATGAATATTAATTGTCATATTTTCAAACTCCAGATTATTATTAAATATTAAACACTTATTTCTAATAATTTTAAAACAAACTCTTATTTTTTAATAAAATACATTCTTATCACATAACTTTAAAATTATTCATTCCCAAAATATCATGAATATTTTACCTATAAAAATTCCTTTGAAGAACCTTTCCAAACATTTTATAGGAAAATTATGGAAGAGTACTAAGAAGGTTTTCTAGAGGGATTGAATTGTATAAAAAATTTTACTTGTAACATACAATAAATAAATTTTTAAAGATTTTTCATTATTTATTATATTGTAATTCATTTATTTTGTTTAGTGAAAATTTGATTAATTTAAATTTTATGAATTCATTTTTTTAAAGTAATTGAATTTTTTGTGCTTGTAGAAAAATATTAAAAATTGGAGTTCATTTTATAGTGTGATAGTTAAGTGGTAATATTGTTGTTGCAGTTATCAAGGTTTAAATTCTCGATGGGTTATTGTGATTGTAGGCTTATATCTTGGCTAATCCAATGTACACATGTGTTCGAACCTTAGCGGTGGTGTTCATGTCAAGTAATTTAATAGGTATTCATGTTTGTGTTCCTTACCCTTGCCAGGTTGGCATGCTTGGAGAGTTTATACACTTGCTGGATTCATGCATCCATCTATAAAAAATGTTAAAACTTAGTTACATCTAATCAATTAGTCTAATGAATTCAAGATTTAATAGAGGAATGACATAAGGGCTGAGCTCATGTAGCAGCTAGGGCATGCATGTCCTAGCCCTTTATTTTGCATTTTCTATGCGTGGGGTTATTTTTGGATGCCTAGGGGTTGGTGGTTTGGGGGATGAGGGTCCCTCCCCTTTTTCATTGTTTATTATAGTAAGTTTTCAATTGGGCGAAGGGTGTTTCACATCTAGTGGAGGCATTTGAGGTTGTAGGGTAACACTGTGTAGGGGGTTGCACTAACATTTCTTCCTTCACATATATTTTGTTATTGTTTACAAGGGATTGTCTGTAGTGGGAAGCTTGGTCTTTTAGGGCTATGTAAGTTAGTATTGTGGATACCTACTTCTTGGGCTAATTTTGTTTCTAGAGAATCAAGGGATATCTACTTCTCAAGAAGGCTCTAGTGATCTAGAGATCATAGATCTGGATTCTTTGATTCATGCAAGTGTCATGGCGCAATTAAGCAAGTCTCAATCTTAGGAAGGGGTTTCCTCTTTGAAAGGGAATTTCTAAATTAAAAAGGTGAATAGCTATTTGGAGAGGTCCCACGAATGCCATGTTCTAGTTATTCAACTTGAACAAGTTTCAGAGGATGTTTCATATTGGTGCAACCATTCCCTCATATGCAAATTTATGGGTCTTCGAATTTCATTACCTATTTTTCTATCCTAGGCACATGAGGTTTTGAATCCAAAATGAGACATGGATATATTGTTGGCAACCAATAATTGTTTTCAGGTGATTTTCTTTAGAATGACAGACAGGAATAAGGCTTTTGAAGGGGGGCCTTATTTCTTTAATCAAATGGGGCTCTTTATCAAACCTTGGTACATAAGCTTGAACTCTATTGAATAGCTACCCTCGTGAGTTCATGTGTGGGTTTGGATGTTGAAGCTTATGCTGGAGTTCTGGATTGAAGACATCCTTCACTCAATCTTGCCACTTCTTGAAAAACCTGTGGGTTTGGCTACACAAACTTAGGATCAAAAGTTAATTTCTTATGCATGGATTTGTGTAGAATTTGATTTAACTATCCCATTACCAGACTCTATGGAAATTGTTTTCAAGGGTTTCTTCATAGATTCAACTACTAGATTATGAAACTCTACCATTTAGATGTAAAATATGTCATGACTATGGCCATTTACTATGAAGATGCCCTAAAAATAATAAATTCCTTTTGATAGCTTCAGTACATTTCCACTCTTCCCCCAAGGAGGATAAGGGGAAATCCCCAGTTTGGAGGACTTATTGATCAAGAGGGATTTATTCATGTTAAGCCCTGCAATAAGGGTAGAGGACAAAAGATAAGTTGGATGGATAAGCAGAATGATGGAACTTTTAATAGGTTTGACATTCTGAATGATTTGGTCCAAGAGGAAGCAATTATAGTTGAACTTTATTTTGGGGCTAAGGTACAAGGTGTGGTGCTAGATGAAGACAAAGTGAAGGAAGATCAAAATTTGTGCACAATAGACCAACAAGATGAGTAGTTGGTTATTGACATGCCTTCTCATGTTCTAGATATAGCAAAGATATCAATAGGTCTCAAGTCTTGCCTGAGGGTGTAGTTATGATGGATTCAAATCCTCCTTCAGCAAAGGTGGCCTCAGATTCTTGGAAGAGTAACAAAGTTTCTCATGTTTTAGGCCTACATTAAAAACCCCTTAAAAGGGGGCCTTTGGATAAATCTTCATGGAGTGGATGAAAGGATGATTAGGAGAAGGTCAAGATTATTAGGGATACATTGGTTGAGTCAAGGTCTATAAAACCCATTGATTCACATTTCTCCTAACCCCACTAAATGGTTGTTTTATCATGGAATGTAATGGGGTTGAACAACATCCCAAGAAAAAAGGTTGTTCAATATTTGACTACTTCTCATTTCCTTGATATTATGTTCATTCATGAAACTAAGTTAATAGTTGAAGCCACGGGGAATAAATCTTCTAGCATTTGGTCTCATGGTGCATGCCAGTCTTTAGGCTCCTAGGGAAGTCAAGGAAGATTGGCTCTCCTCTAGGATCCTAGAAGGGTTGTCCCTCATGGTGGATTTTAAGTTTGTCATCTCTCTCCATGGTTGCCACTAGTTTGGAGTTAGGTGAAACCTTTTTTTTCACTAATGTTTATGCTCCCACTAATATTCTTGACAAATCTCAGCTTTGGGTTCAATATCAAATTTGTTTATTCTTCGGTACCCTTTCTTCCTTGGGTTATTGCTAGAGATTTTGATGCGGTTTGTAGTTTGGATGAGAAAAGGGGGGTTATGGCTAGGCTTGATACTTCAACCACTCTTCTTAATGATAATATAGAGTTATTAAATATGATTAATGTGAAACCCATTGATTGTATTCACACTTGGAATAATAGGATCTAGGGGAGTGGAAGAAATTTCTAAGAGATTGGATATGTTAGTCCATTTTCTGGTTCAATGCAAAATCCTTTAAAATGGCCTGTTCCCTGCAGAGTTTTTGTTAAGTGTCCTGCCCTGTGTTCTTCAATGTGTCACCTTGCTCTAGCCCAGATTGCACGTGCTGAATTGCAAAATCCTGAAAGTTATTCAAATTCTAAGGTCTACAGGAAAATAGTTTCAAATCTACCACAGTGTCGAAAACCCACAGTATTTTTGAAAATCCATTATGTTTTCGGTGTGTGTGAAAACCTTCATTATTTTTGACCTTGTGCCTTCCAGCTTTTGTGCACCTATCTTTTGATGCCGAAAACTTTGTGTGTTTTTGATCCTCTTTCGTCGAAAACCTTGTGTGTTTTCGACCTCACAGTTTCCTGTTTGCTGGCGTTCTCTAACTGCGCAAGTGCGATGGATGGTGGGCCCAGGTCTTCAAAGGGTTTCAAATGATTGGTTTTCGCATGATTGAATGTTAGGAATTTCTGACATGCGACCATGCGACTGGTTGACACATGTCCCAGCGGGCCCATCGGCTAGGGTCTGATAGATGTTTAACGAGTGACAAAGATCGGTGGTTGTCACTATACCGTGAGGAAAGATGCAAGCCTTTTAATCTCTGCACTTTAACGAGAGCCGTTGATGTAGTAGGAAGGTGGATACACGTGGTGGGCCCGATTTTTCAAGAGACTTTTGATCTACGACGGGCGTGTGATCGTAAAGAATATTCTCATCCCTTGTGATCATGCGACCGCCGGTTGATCTAAGGCTTTTTCGGGCAGTGGGTCTTGTGTTAGGTGACTCAGTGGTCGCAGCGAGTGGCGTGGTGACATGTGGCATCAGGTGGGCCCAGGTGGGGTCTGAGGTTTGGCGGAGTGGATAAAGATCTGGCGGTGCCGACAAAATTTAATGTGTTTGCACGTTTGCGCAATAAAAAGGTGATTCACTAGTTTGTTTGGTGATTCAGCGAACAATGGTCGCGTGATCGCTGAGATTTTTAGCGATGGTGGATAGTATTTCGCGAACCGGTGAAAGTTCTTCGGTCACCAGTTCACCCGATAAAGTGAGGCTGGTGTTTCGGTGATGTGGAGGCTTCTCGTGTGTTTGCATAGCCCAGTTTTTGGCTATGCGATCATGCGACCACTATTTGGACCTCGCGGTTGCGAAGTTAAGGTGGGTTTGTGGTGCCCGTCTTGCCGGCGTGCTCGATTTTGATTGGTCAGTGACTAGTGGTGGGGCCGAGGAATTCTCAGAGTGGTTTGCGGTTGACATTACGCGGTTAAGGAGATTGCGGTTGCATGATCGCAAAGGTTAGTTTGGTGCCTTGCGATCATGCAACCAAGCATAAGATGAAGCCCATTTTCCTGTGGCGGTGAAGTTGATGACCGTGCGATTGCGCGACTAAGGGCGAACAGTTGAGGAACATAAAGCCCGCGAGGTGCAAAGTAGCCGTTTGACTTCAAATTTGAATTTTCTGAGGGTTTCCAGCAATAGAAAGGACTGGATTTCAATGCAGAAGTAATTGGAACTGGTAAGAAGTAATTTGTTTGCCGTTGTAGTGTGGTCCAGGGTGTGATGATCGTTTGCAGGGATCTGTACCATGTAAGGAATGAACAAGGAATGGCTCGAGGCATGTTGCGGGGTGGTTGATTTGACTTGTTCTCTTGGCAGATTTGTGATCTTCTGTATACTGATCTGAGAATTATCATAATTGGAGATCATCTTTGATCTATTTCTCTGAGATTGCTTGGTTTCCTACCCCTGCAATAAATTCTTGATTGGTTTTGATTAGTTGGGTAGTTGAAATTCTAACCCTGGTTACCCGTAGCTTGTTGCATCCTACTGGTTTAGGATTCCAAGGTAACTAGTGGTATAAATTGTAGGTTGTTCAATTTTGTAAGGGTTCCTTCTTCTGCAAATTTTTGAGGAGAATTGGTTCCAACTGAAGGATCCTTTTCCTGTAGATTTTTCTCTTCTTCTTTTCATATAGAGTGTTCCTCTTTCTCTTGTTGGTTTTGAGAACACAATGCATATTGTAAGTGACTTGTCTTATGTATGAGAAGTTAATACACTCTTACTATCGTCAAGCTATCTCCATTTGAATTTTGGATTCATTAATCATACATCAAGGGTGTCTAGTTTTTCTGTTTGCACTGCCTATGTGCTTGCAAGTGGAGTTGTCTTTGCAGGGATAACTGGTTCAGGGTTAGTGTTTATGTATGTATGAGCTGAGGTGTCAAAGATATTTCATGCTTGTCTTCCAGTGGATGCTGGTTAATGTATTGTCTATTTATAGGTCTCTTCTAAGGGGAGGGTTAAAATCCTTTGAGTGGATAATAACATACTTAAATACACAAGTGGGTGCTAAGTTGAGGTTTGGTCATGGTGTGTGATTGATGTTAGGCATCAACACATTGAGTATATTATTTTCTTGTTTCATAGCTGTCCCTTGCAATGCTGTATTTGACTCTGTGGCCCATTGGACAAGGCACTGGTCTATGAGAGACTTAGGGTATCTCAGGGGTCCCTTCAAACTCATTTTAAAATCATTTCCCTTCAGCTCCACCCTTTCCCTTCCTTGTTGTTAGGATAGGTCTCTAGCTTTCAGTCTCATTCCATGCAAGTAGGGCTATTGCATGAGACTTTCTATCATTAGGGTCCATGATACCTATAGGAGATTGATTGCTATTCCACATTAATCTGTCTACAGGCCTTTGGTTTGTCATGAGGTGTCTTGAATGTGCAGATAAGGCAATACCCACCTGAGTGAATGTGGAGCTCAAAGAAGGAGGATTTCTCTCTATCCTCATCAATTGGTTTGTTTTTCTTGTCAAGCTTGAGTGCCTAAGCTGTGTTTCAAGCCCAACCATTTGATTCAAGTTTGGTCCTGCAAGGAAAAGAACCAACAAAATGGCGACTCTGCTGGGGAGAAGTAAAAGACAACAAGTTTTTTTGCTTAGCTGGATCATCCCAGAGTCTGGTTAAAAGATCATAGAGTCGAATACAAAAACAAAGCATTTGCTGATATCTTCTCACCTAGTTGTGAGTGGCGGCTCTGATTTTCTCTGTTTGATCAGTGTTCCTTCTGATAAATAGTGTGTATACCTGGTGTAGTTTTGTGTTGGTTAGAAGAAGAAACAGTGAAACATTTTCCTCTCAAGGAGGTGGCGACTCTGCATGACAAGGTTATCTGATGGAGCTACAAGGTGAGCTCAAGATCTGCCATGCCTTCCAGTTAACAACGTCTTCTGCTGCAAGACTCCCAGGTACTTCTTAAGTTTTAAAGGTTCCTTATAAAGTGATCAAGCACTAAAAGAAGGATAAGGTGTGAGTAGACGTTGAATACTTCAAGTTTTCAGTTGCAGTTTGGCAAAAATTATATGGAGGTATTGCATTAAGTTTAATGGATAAGTTGAATAAGGAGCTGGCTTTCCTTGAGGAGGGCATCCTTAGAGATTGCATAAAATTGGTAAGGTTAAAGGTGGGGTATAGAAAGGATCTATCCATATCCTTGTTCTATGATAGATTTTGTGGTGCATATGATGAGCTTCCTGATGATGTTGAGTTTCCTGAATCTGAGTTCATTGGTTTATTCCTGGAGCTTTGTTTTCCTGAGTCAACCAGTTGGTCAGATCCTTTGTGGGAAGAATGTTATGTATGTGTCAGGGATTGGATACTTAGTGATGACAGACTTGAGCTTGAGGATGCACTTAGGGTCATGTCCTTAAGTGCTGATATTGAAAGTGATGAAGATAGTGAGGGTGTGGTGTCTTCATATGAGTCAGATGCAACATGGGAAGAGGAAAGCAATGGTGAAAGTGAACACTCCTTCAGTGGGAGGTATGAAGATAAAGAAAAAATAATTGAATGTGATATCAGTGAGTCTTCATATGGTTCTGATTTTTCTTCATGTGTTGAGAGCCTCCATGAGATTGAGATGGGTAATGAATTTAAAGTGTTTACTAATGCTCTACATGATGAGGACTATGATGATGATCGGCCCATGTTTTGCCATGATGTTCAACAAGATATATTGCATGGAGTTATCAATCCATTGTTTGAGGAACATGTGGAGGTCTCAGATCCAGTTGAATCAAGGTGTTCATTTTCCATCTGTGGGTATGAATCTAATTATTCATTTGAGGTCCAGCCGGTTACACCTGTGCAAATGCAAAGACAGGGTCTAGATGAGGCCTTTTAGCAGGCAGAGTATGAGTTCTTTGTGTTTCCAATTGATGACATACATGAATCAGTGGAGAAGAATAGGTTATTATCTGATGGTGTTGTTCATGGGTATACTGAATTGTATCTTCATAGTGAGCAAGATGGAGAGAGTGCCAAAAGTTTTTACAGGCACTGTGAAGATAGTTATTTTGTTCTGCCTGACAAGCTGATTGGACATGTTGACATGCCTAGTGAAAAAGGTGAAAGTAAAAAATATGGTGTGCCACATGAAGGAAGAAATAAAAATCAGATTTTTGATAGAGGCAGGAATTAACTCATGTTTGTTGCTGCAGGTTTTTGTAAAAAGTGTACACTTTGTATAGTTTCCCTTTCCTGTCTATTCCTTGTGTTTTTTGAGGTCCCTACCTTTTTATCTTGTGGGTGGTCTGCTCTCCCAGTGATTCTGAATCCTTGCCATGCCTGCAAGAGCCATGCATCCCCAACTAGAGCCACTGTTAGTCCATTTTCTGGTTCAATGCAAAATCCTTTAAAATGGCCTGTTCCCTGCAGAGTTTTTGTTAAGTGTCCTGCCCTGTGTTCTTCAATGTGTCACCTTGCTCTAGCCCAGATTGCACATGCTGAATTGCAAAATCTTGAAAGTTATTCAAATTCTAAGGTCTGCAGGAAAATAGTTTCAAATCTGCCATAGTGTCGAAAACCCACAGTATTTTTGAAAATCCATGATGTTTTCGGTCTGTGTGAAAACCTTCATTGTTTTCGACCTTGTGCCTTGTGCACCTGTCTTTTGATGCCGAAAACTTTGTGTGTTTTCGACCCTCTTTCGTCGAAAACCTTGTGTGTTTTTGACCTCACAGTTTCCTGTTTGCTAGCATTCTCTAATTGCGCAAGTGCGATGGATGGTGGGCCTGGGTCTTCAAAGGGTTTCAAATGATTGGTTGTCGCATGATCGAATGTCAGGAATTTTTGACATGCGACCATGCGACCGATTGACACATGTCCCAGCGGGCCCGTCAACTAGGGTCTGATAGATGTTTAACGGGCGACAAAGATCGGTGGTTGTCGCTATACTACGAGGAAAGATGCAAGCCTTTTAATCTCTGCGCTTTAACGAGAGTCATTGATGCAGTAGGAAGGTGGATACACGCGGTGGGCCCAGGTTTTCAAGAGACTTTTGATCTACGACGGGCGTGTGATCATAAAGAATATTCTCATCCCTTGTAATCATGTGACCACCGTTCGATCTAAGGCTTTTTCGGGTGGTGGGTCCTGTGTCAGGTGACTCGGCAGTCGCAGCGAGTGGCATGGTGACATGTGGCATCGAGCGGGCCCAGGTGGGGTCTGAGGTTTGGCGGAGTGGATAAAGATCTGGCGGTGCCGACAAAATTTAATGTGTTCACACGTTTGCACAATAAAAAGGTGATTCACTAGTTTATTTGGCAATTCAGCGAATAGTGGTCGCGTGATCGCTAAGATTTTTAGCGATGGTGGATAGTATTTCATGAACCGGTGGAAGTTCTTTGGTCGCCAGTTCACCAGATAAAGTGAGGCCGGTGTTTCGGTGATGTGGAGGCTTGTCTCATGTTCGCATAGCCCAATTTTTGGCTATGCGATCATGTGACCACTGTTTGGACCTCGCGGTTGCGGAGTTAAGGTGGGTCTGTGGTGCCCGTCTTGCCGACGTGCTCAATTTTGATTGGTCGGTGACTGGTGGTGGGGCTGAGGACTTCTTAGGGTGGTTTGCGGTCAACATTGTGTGGTTAAGGAGACCGCGGTCGCATGATCACAAAGGTTAGTTTGGTGCCTTGCGATCATGCGACCAAGCATAAGATGAAGCCCATTTTCCTGTGGTGGTGAAGTTGATGACCGCGTGATTGCGCAACTAAGGGCGAACAGTTGAGGAACATAAAGCCCGTGAGGTGCAAAGTAGCCATTTGACTTCAAATTTGAATTTTCTGAGGGTTTCCAGCAATAGAAAGGACTGAATTTCAATGCAGAAGTGATTGGAACTGGTAAGAAGTAATTTGTTTGCCGTTGCAGTGTGGTCCAGGGTGTGATGATCATTTGCAAGGATCTGTACCATGTAAGGAATGAACAAGGAATGGCTCGAGGTGTGTTGCAGGGTGGTTGATTTGACTTGTTCTCTTGGCGGATTTGTGATCTTCTGTATACTGATCTGAGAATTATCATAATTGGAGATCATCTTTGATCTATTTCTCTGAGATTGCTTGGTTTCCTGCCCCTGCAATAAATTCTTGATTGGTTTTGATTAGTTGGGTAGTTGAAATCCTAACCCTGGTTACTCGTAGCTTGTTGCATCCTACTGGTTTAGGATTCCAAGGTAACTAGTGGTATAAATTGCAGGTTGTTCAATTTTGTAAGGGTTCCTTCTTCTGCAAATTTTTGAGGAGAATTGGTTCCAACTGAAGGATCCTTTTCCTGTAGATTTTTCTCTTCTTCTTTTCATATAGAGTGTTCCTCTTTCTCTTGTTGGTTTTGAGAACACAATGCATATTGTAAGTGACTTGTCTTATGTATGAGAAGTTAATACACTCTTACTATCGTCAAGCTATCTCTATTTGAATTTTGGATTCATTAATCATACATCAAGGGTGTTTGGTTTTTCTATTTGCACTGCCTATGTGCTTGCAAGTGGAGTTGTCTTCATAGGGATAACTGGTTTAGGGTTAGTGTTTATGTATGTATGAGCTGAGGTGTCAAAGATATTTCATGCTTGTCTTCCAGTGGATGCTGGTTAATGTATTGTCTGTTTATAGGTCTTTTCTAAGGGGAGGGTTAAAATCCTTTGAGTGGATAATAACATACTTAAATACACAGGTGGGTGCTAAGTTGAGGTTTGGTCATAGTGTGTGATTGATGTCAGGCATCAACACATTGAGTATATTGTTTTCTTGTTTCATAGCTGTCCCTTACAATGCTGTATTTGACTCTGTGGCCCTTTGGACAAGGCACTGGTCTATGAGAGACTTAGGGTATCTCAGGGGTCCCTTCAAACTTGTTTTAAAATCATTTCCCTTCAGCTCCACCCTTTCCCTTCCTTGTTGTTAGGATAGGTCTCTAGCTTTTAGTCTCATTCCATGCAAGTAGGGCTATTGCATGAGACTTTCTATCATTAGGGTACAGGATACCTATAGGAGATTGATTGCTATTCCACTTTAATCTATCTGCAGGCCTTTGGTTTGTCATGAGGTGTCTTGAATGTGCAGATAAGGCAATACCCGCCTGAGTGAATGTGGAGCTCAAAAAAGAAGGAGGATTTCTCTCTATCCTCATCAATTGGTTTGTTTTTCTTGTCAAGCTTGAGTGCCTAACCTGTGTTTCAAGCCCAACCATTTGATTCAAGTTTGGTCCTGCAAGGAAAAGAACCAACAAGATAGATTTATTGTCTCTTGCTTCTGGTTGAGTGATAGATGGAACACTGGTTTAGACATCTTGGAATGGAGAGAGTTTGATCATCGACTAATTAAGATCTCCATGCTTCCTCCTAATATTTCAAAGAGTCCCTCTTTTAAATTTTAGCTTGTTTATTTGTGGGATCCTTCTCTCCAGGATTTAATGATTGATTGGTGGTATGAAGGGGAGTCCTTGCAACCTGCATAAGTATGTATACTTTTGTCAAGATATTGTAATTGTGAAGTATAATCTCAAAAGATGGAATAGAAAATGTTTTGGAAATCTTCACTTCAACAAAATGGCAATGTAAGCTTGACTTGATTCTATCTCTTGGACAATTTGTGATCAGAGGATTTCCCTAGATCTCATTCAAGAAGAGGCTATGACAACTAATGAGCTAAAGGAATGGGAACTTCATCATGAGATCTTCTAGAAACAAAAGTCTAGAATTGATTGGCTACATAAATGAGATGAACATATTTATTTCTTTCATAACTCTATTAGAGCTTGAAGAAATGACAATCTCATTACCTCTTTGGTTTCGTTGGAAGGGGATCAACTTTCTTCACTAGGTGAAATTTCTCAAGAATATCTTTTGTATTTCTCTTCCCTATTTATAGGTGAATCTCTTCTTTCTAAGAAGGATGAAATCTCCAATCTTAGTTGCATTCCCTCATTGGTTTATGAAATGAATATTTCTCTAGCTTTCCTTATCTTGTTGTAAGAAGTGGAAGATGTTGCTTTTCACATGAAAAAAGGAAAAGCTCTAGGCCTTGATGGCTTCCCAGTTGAATTGTTCAAGAGTTTTGGGAAATTATTAAGTTTGACCTTTTTGCAGTTGTTCTGGAGTCTCATAAGAACAAGTAGATGTTAAGAGCTATAAATGCTACTTTCATAACTTTGATCCCAAAAAATAGAATGCAAACATATTAGATTTATTTAGACCTATTGCACTATGTAACATGGTTTATAAGATTATCACTAAATTGATTGTTGAGAGACTTAAGCGGTTTCTCAAAGATTTGATTTCTAATGAGTAGGGAAGTTTTGTTATGGGCAGACAAATTTTATGCAAGATAGTGATTGCGGTTGAAACCATTCACTCTATGGCAATGTCCAAAGAAAAGGCAATGTTTATCGAATTGCGCATGGCAAAATCTTATGACAGAGTTAGATGGGGCTTCTTCCAAAAAAATATTTTGGCTTTTGGATTTCTGGGGAATGAGTAGATTGGGTCATGAGATGTGTCTCTTCCACTTCCTTTTCAGTTCTGGCCAATGGAGATCCTTTAGAGTCATTTTAGGCTTTTAGATGTCTTTGTTAAGGGGGCCCTCTCTCTCCTTATTTGTTTATCATCATGACCAAGGGGCTTGGAAAATTTATTAAAGATAGGGTTAGACAAGGCTTGATTCAAGGATGGATCTTGGGCTATAACTTGCCTCCTTATTCTCATCTCTAGTTTGTTGATGACACTTCTCTCATGGGCAAAGCTAGAATCATTGAAGCTATTAATTTCAAGAGAACCTTGGACACTTATTTGGTTGCCTCGACAAAAAAATATTAATGAGGAAAAGTCTTCTATTTTTTCCTTCAATGATCCTCTGGCTATTTAGAAGACGATTGCTCTAATTCTCATATTTAAGATTGAGTCTTGTTAGATTAGTCATATTATAGCTAATAATTAATTAATTTAATTATTAGTCTATTATACTCTACACTTAAGTTAGACTTAGGCATCTCTTTATTCTTTAGGGATTCGGTATCCTTTTATAAGGATTCCCTCTTTGTATTTTATTCATTCACTTATTGGATCATAATATGAGGCCTCTGGCTTTTTGGCCTCCATAGTTTTTTCTTGCTTTTTGTTCTTTGCTTCTTCCATGTGACAGGGTTATGCATGCAGGTGTTCTTGGGAGATTGGTTTTTCACCTAATCTAACATGGTATCAGAGCCATCTTGCTGCTCGTTGTTCATGTTTTTGTTGAAGTGATTCATAAGCAGGAGGGTTTCAAAAATTTTCAGTTCTAGTATTCTCTACAAGACGTTATTTTTTGTTTCTTTTTTGGGGGTATTTTGAGCAAAAACGAACACCACCATTGCGTCCAAAAGGCCCAAAAACCTTAGAATCCATATAAAAATTGTCCATTTTGGACAACGTGGCTCTGAGGCAAAAAAATTTTAGTTTTTAGTGTCGTACGGGCACGAAAACCAAGAAAAAAATATAAAAAATTATTTTTTTAAAATGATTTTTGCGTTTAAAAAAAAAGTGGCTTGTGTTAATTATTTGGGCTGCCGCCGCACCACCCGGCGGCCTCCCATCGGCCACCGTTGTAGACCGTAGCTCCCACGTGCTCCGCTACTCAGCTCCCAGTGCTCCACTTTGCGCCCAGCTCTCTGCTCCGCTGGCCTGTGCCCAGCGCTCCGCTCCGCTAGCGCCCAGCTCCGCCCCTCGGCCGCTCGGTGGGGTTTTAAGCCCCGCGGCCCTTTGCGGTGGTCACATGGATGACCGAGAGCCTTGCTCCGGATTTAGCCCCTTGCGCGCGCCATGCACCCAGGAGCTCTATTTTTTTCTAGCCTCAGGGGCTTAAAAATATTTTTTGGAGCTTTTTAAGGGTACCTGGGCCTTTTTTGCAATATCTTGAGCATACAGAGGTCTTTTTTGGACTTCTTTATATCGTTAGAAAGCTCTTTCCGATTATGGAGGTTAGGGTTTTTGGCTCTGCTGTTTTGACAGTGTTTTTTGCTGTCAAAGTCAGATGTTTGTTTTTGCCTTTCGGGAGCCATATCTCGCCCATCCGGACTCATTTTTGGGCTCACCAGATATTGTTGGAAAGCTAGTTCTGTGAGTTATTCAGTTGCAGGGGTCTTTTATCTAGATTCTGCTCCAGGTTCTCTCTCCTCTGAGTTTTGCACTTTCACACTCTAGCGGATTACTTGGGTTCTACAGGTCTTGGGATCTCTTCTTCTGTTCTTTTGGCTCACTCTTATTTTTGACTTTTGAGCATTGTATGCTTCTCTTTTGTTGCATTCTTTTTTCTGTAAATGCACTAAGATAAAGTGCCTGCTTTTGCATATCTGGGATCTTGTACACCTTGTGTTTGTTTGTACTCGCACTCAGTTATAAAGTGCCATGGGGGGTTATGATGTTTTGTCTTTTGTGCTCATCCACCTTTGTCAAGTGAGCATACCTTCCATGACATTAGCCCATGATGTGTGTCGGTGACCCTTTATCCTGTGCTTGTACTTTTGTTGCACTGTTGGTGTTCCTGATTCTTCTTCTTGCAGATGTTTCTGGCATTGTATTTCAGTGTTCCTGTCACCCCTCTCCTTGTTCAACATTATGGGGGGGGTTCACCTGTTGGCTCTATTGCTTCCTTGGTTCGGTTGAGTGCTCTACATATTCAGTTTTTGTTCCTATGTACTAGGCGGATGTAGTGGCTAGGCACCTATGCATTTCGGTGAGATGGTTCATCTACTATATAGACACTCGTTCATTCCTATTTTTGGAGGTCACCTCTTTGATTGATCAGCTCTTCAGACTTTGTCTTCTCTACCTGGTCATGCACTATTTCAGTGGGGGTTCCTGTAGTTACTTCTGACAGTGTTTACAGCTTCATGCTTCAGAGATGCTTTACATTCTCTTTCTTATTTCTTGTATTTGGGTACTTGATCAGGCCTTGTTGCCGGGACCCATTGTTCTTTCATGCATTTTTGTTTTCATGCATCTTTTAGTCCTTAGTTGTTTAGCTCCTCCCTAAGTTACACTTAAGGGTGGGTGTTAGAGTAGTCATATTATAGCTAATAATTAATTTATTTAATTATTAGTCTATTATACTCTACACTTAAGTTAGACTTAGGCATCTCTTTATTCTTTAGGGTTTTCACCTTTAGGGTTTCGGTATCCTTTTATAAGGATTCCCTCTTTGTATTTTATTCATTCACTTATTGGATCATAATATGAGGCCTCTGGCTTTTTGGCCTCCATAGTTTTTTCTTGCTTTCTGTTCTTTGCTTCTTCCATGTGACAGGGTTATGCATGCAAGTGTTCTTGGGAGATTGGTTTTTCACCTAATCTAACAAGTCTCTTCCTCTGGTGTATCTTGGGATTCCTCTCAACAATAAATTTTGAGAGAGTTTTAGTAGGAGATTTTGGATAAATTTTGGAAAATAGTCATTTGTTGGACATGTAGATGTTTTTCATCTACTAGCAAACTGACTCTTTTGAAGTCGGTGGTTCAAGATCTTCCTATTTACAAATGTTTTGTGCAGGTTGCACCTTCATCTTTATGAAGGAGTTTGATGCTCTCTCACGTCAATTTCTTTGGTCAAGCAATTTTATTGCTTCTAAATGGAGTCTAGTTAGTTGGGATTTAGTCTATCGGCCAAAGAAGGAAGGAGATCTTGGTCTTAGGCCTATGGGTATGCTTGGATAGATTTTGGCTACAAAGCTATACTGGAGATGGTGTATGTGTTAGGATCAAGATTGGGCAAAACTTCTCTCCCAAAAGTATCTTAGGGGAGTTAATAGAGTAGATGTCCCCTAGTGTAGTTTGGTGGGAAGGGTTCAATGATTTGGGATACTCTTAAAAGATGTGCAAAAATCATCAAAGAGGGCCTTCTTTGGATCTGCAATAGAGGTATAAATGCTTGTTTTTGGCATGATTTATGGGATGGCCACCCCTTGATCATTTCTGAGTATCCTCATCTTCAACCCTTGTGCAATTGTTTGAGTGAGGCTAGTTGGAGTAGGGTGGTAGATTTTAAAACCACCAAGTTTAGGGGACAATTGGAAGTTACTTGTTGGAAAGCCTTCATGAATGGCCTATTGGGGGCTTTGAGGAAAATTGTCAGGAACTAGCTAAGATTTTAGTTGGTAGACTTTGTATTGCCCTTGATTGCAAAGATGTTTTGGCTTGGAGTCTAGATCCAAAGGGAAAGTTTTTAGTTGCTTTTGGTTACCTTTCTTTGGATGGTAAGCTCCATGGTTGGGGAGGTGTGCCCTGGTGGAAGCAGGTTTGGAATAGTTTTTCTTGGCCTAATTACAATTTTTTTTCTTTGGCTAGTTGCCCAAAATAGACACCTCACCTTGCAGAATCTTGAGGAAGAGAGGCTTTCAAGGCCTGCCAATTTGTGCTCTTTGTAGAAATAGAGAAGAAAGTACTTCTCATCTTTTCTTCCATTGTTCTTATTTGAGGGAGATCTAGCATCCATGGTGGGGAGCATGGAACCATGCTTGTATTCATGCTACCTCTTTGGTGGAGTTTTGGGAGAGCTTGGGTTGACCTCCAACGAAGATTGCTTGGGTTCTTGACCTGATTTTTATTATCTAGAATGTATGGTTAGAAAGGAATAGGAGAATCTTTCAAGGTTATGAAATTGGGAGTTTTTTGGTTCGGAGAAAGATTGTTAGTAGACTCCAGGATATTATTTTAGCAAAGTGTGATTTATCTTCTCGTATGGAGGCTTGTGATCTTTCTAAAATAAGGAACCTTAATTTAGTTAATGATGAGATTACTTCTTCTTATAGGAAGAGATCAAGATATTTTAATCAAAAAATTCATAGAGAGGGAAGATGGCTCCCTCCTCGTGAGCGAGTTTTGAAGGTTAATACTAGTGGGTTGTCTAGAGGGAATCTCAGTCATGTAGGAATTGGTGGTATTGGCAAGAGAAGTGATGGGAATGCTATGTTCTTTTTCTCCATTTATAAAGGACAACATTCAAATAATTTGACGAAGGCCCTAGCTATTTTACATGGTGTTGACAAAGGGTGCTCTTTAGGTTGGAAAATGATTATTTGTGAGTGCGATTTACAGGTTATGGTTGATATGTTGAATGGTTGTTAGTTGGATGGAGTTTCATGGCATTTAGCCTTAGTGGCTAAGTAGATCCCAAATCTTTGTGGATCCTTAGATTCAAAATGGGCTTTTGAGAGCTTAGAGGGATGGGGTGTGGATAACTGAGAGGCTCTTCCTCCAGATTATTTAGAGACTTTGGGAAAGTTAATTAGGGATGATG
Source organism: Chamaecyparis obtusa (assembly GCA_027943335.1). NCBI lineage: Eukaryota > Viridiplantae > Streptophyta > Pinopsida > Cupressales > Cupressaceae > Chamaecyparis > Chamaecyparis obtusa. Next base: position 165,992 of record BSBK01007624.1, read on the forward strand.
GAAACTTGTAATTGCTCTCTTCTATTGTGTTCTTTTAAGAATTTGTTATGCTAGTCTTGTTTGAGAGGTTCTAGTGGGCTTGAAGTCTTTTGCTTTGTATTTCTCAACTTCACTTGAATAAATTTTTACCCCTTTTTTATTAAAAAAAAGTCTAACTTAATTAATTACAAAAAATAAAATAAAAAAATATAATTGATTCAATTTATTTAGTTAACCATTTATTTTTAATTAATAGACTTAATTATATTTATTCATTAAAAGAAAAATAAAGCGTTACAAGATCATTTAGTAAAATTAGTAATAGATTAACCATTTATACATTCACATAGATTAAACCTACCTTCCTTTTTATATTAGATTAATTTACTTATCAACCATAAAAATACCTTAAACTATTGTGTAACCTAATATTTTAAAATCAATTTAAACATCTTAAACAATATTCAAAGTTTTTTTTTTTAAATTTAATTTAAAAAAACCATTCATTGTATAACCAAAAGTAAATTCGTCCCACAATAATTTCAAACACTGTTTCTCACTTAAATCCAATTAGAAAAACTCACTGAATCTTCACTTGAACCGGATTATATTATAATGGCCCTTAGCGACCTTACTGGCTACTGCCTAGGGTTTAGGGGTACCTTCAGGGTTTAATAAATAGCTAAAAATTTTGAAGGGAAAAAAGACTGGTTTCGACTCATTTTCAGATCCATCTCATCAATAGAGTCATTATAAACGAATTCCAGTCAAGTGTAACGCGGAAACAGCAATTCAACTAATGGAGCAAGCAATAACATTGCTCTTAATCACATAAAGGGGTGTAGAAAAAGCCCTAGATACAGGTGAATCATGAGTCGCATGCTATCTGGTGCAGCTCTTTCAGCGCACATATTGAAGGCGCTTTGTAAGAATATCCATAGATGCGAGAAAATAAGAAAGGTTTCAGGTCAGTCAATTCCTAATCAATTGCCAAGTACTCATTTCAATTATTCTTCAATATTCAATGTTAATTCAAGGAAGCATTCAACGGAAGCTTCTGAAGAACAGAAAACACCAGCAGCCAATAATAATAATCCTTTTGTCTCTGATCCATCCGTTCGGCCTAGTGAAAGGGTTTTAAGGCTTGTAGATGACATTGCTGGCCTCACATTGAATGAAGTAACTGACCTCACTGATGTTCTTAGGACGAAGTTGGATATTAAAGAAATGCCCATTATGACCATGATGATGCCGGGGATGGGAATGCCATTAATGCCTGGGGATGGTGCCAAGGGAGGGGCGGAAGCCAAGCCTGAAGAGAAGCAGGCTGCCAAGAACTTTTTTGATTTGAAGCTTGAAAGTTTTGATGCAGCTTCTAAGATCAAGGTTATCAAGGAAGTTAGGACGTTTACTGATTTGGGTCTCAAGGAAGCTAAAGAGTTGGTGGAGAAAGCCCCTGGGCTTTTGAAGAAAGGGGTTCCCAAAGAAGAGGCCGAGCAGATAATAGCAAAACTGAAGGATTTGGGTGCCAAAGTTGTCATGGAATAGTTTTATTAGTTTCCCCCAATTGAACGAAAATAGGCCGTGGCGTGTTTGGGCAGGAAGCGTATTGATTTATCGGATTAGATTTGTTTCTTGCACATTTTTTACAATCCTATTTAATAATTCCAACTGGCATAGTTTTAAGAGCAAGTTTCCTTCCGGATTATGACTTGTGTATTTGTTGGTCTAGCATGTTTCTGTTTCTTGATTAATCTTATGCTAAGAAGCCTGTGATCAACATCAAAATTTCCATTAAATAGCAAATCCTTGTAGTGCTTATTGTCAGATTTATTGCATATATTCATTTAGATAAGACATATGGCTACTTGCAACTCTGTGCTTTTTAAGTTGTTATCATGAGAGAGTAAAATTATGTGATCAGATTCTACTATGCAAGTTCATGTAGTTGTTTTAGTTTCTAAACCCATTTTAAAAAACTGGAAAAAGCGATGCCATTGCATTATGTTCTGTACAGAACGTGTTGCAGGCTCTCTTCATGATTCTCATGATTTTGGAGTTTTATTTAAAGAATTTGGGCCAGAAGACTAATGAATGCATGTGTGGCTTCTTAAATTATGTTATAATCTCTGAAGTTGTTATGAAGATCATCCAACACTGTTGAGAATGAAAAATATATAGTTTGTTGATGCCAAATGGTCTCCCTCTACACAGAAAACATTTGTTTTGTACTGTATTTGTTTTAACTTATGATATTTAGTGCGATGGATTTTTCATATTTTGTTAGTTCAATATTTTATCATTTTATAGTAAACACAACATGTTGTGATTGAATTATTAATCTGACCACAAGAAAATATTGAAATAACAATTCAATCACAATATATTACAAATGTGTTTGATCAATTGAGAGCTTTTGTTCAAGATATTTTTCAGGCTCATCAATTTGACTTAAGAACTTTATTCCTTTATTAATTGCCCATTGCGCCACAAAATCATTGTGACAATTCTATGATCAGAATTACTTCTTTTTGATTGTAGCTCATCATGTTTTTGCATTGTTTCTATATTGACAGATTAAAGTGTCAGAGCCCTGTATTATATTTTCTTTTGAAATCATGTTATCTGAACTAGCTGCGGTATTTTCAATGCATGGTGTGAGATGATATCTATTTAGTGGAGCAAGGATATTGCATCCTAGGTGGCATGAATTAATCTTATAAAGAATGTGCAATTGCTTTTTTAAGCTAAATATTCATTCACAAGCCTCAAAAAGGTTAGTAGATTCTAAGAGCACAGTTCGAGCAAATCATTATGTCAATGAGCACTTGGTCCATTAAGGAATATATGAAGTCTTATGCTCAATAAGAGAATGAGATGATCTCTGAATTTTACAATACTTGAGAATTATGTATTGTTTCTAACGAAGCATGCCTATAAAAACAAGATTTCATCATATGTATATTCTACGATGTATCTAGGCTGCAGGGAAAAAGAATAAAGCAAATAAAACAAATAAAGGAAGCAAAGGACAAGATTGTTTCTTAAGAATAAAATATGTAAATATACTATTAAAGGTTGGATATATGTTTAGAAGAATAATGGACCTGAGATTTTGTCCAGATCTTCTTTAAACAATTTTCATGCCCTATGTTTTAATGGAAATTATAATTATGTCTCTTTTCATTAGACATGCTGACTTCTGATAGTGGTTTAAAATATTCGAATTTCTGTTCTAATTTTTTAGGACAGATGATTTCAAAATTTTAGACTCCTGTCTGGTTTCAGTTGCAGATTGCAGTTTAGACTGTAGAAGTAGTTTTACAGCACTTTCATTGCTTTGTGGTGCGATAGCTGCAATGACTTACTATCATCCACTAAAGCAGAGGCAAATTTGAAATCAGAGATAACAGTATCCATGGAGGAGGCTATCAAATATCTGTGAAGCTAATTGAGACCATGAAAAGGATGAGCAGAATGGTGGGTGCAATGTTTCAACTTTCTATCAATAAAAGGAGAATGGAGTAATGAAAATGATGTTGAAGAAAAGGATCAACATGAACCATGGAATCTAAGAGGTTGGGATGGCAAGGGTATTTTGAAAAATCCTTTTTTGAGGAATGAGATACAGCTGATTAATAAGCTGCAAGAGTTATAAGTACTCAAAATTCTGGTTTGAATCACATGTAGATTGACCAGATTCACCAGAATTTGATTGGTGGCAGATGGTTGATCATGGATAGAGGAGGACGAGGATGTTGGGCACCCATACATAACCAGCTGGAAGAGCTTTTAAACACCTCTCAATACCCTTGAAGATTGTTTCCTGGACTTAAAGAAAATGAAAGAAGAAGGCACAATGGTTTAATAATAATATACAAGAGAATTTTGTCAAGCAAGGTTGTTGGTGGAGAAGATCTATCGATGGCATGTAGTTGCTATAAATGTTTAAAAGGTTTTTTCAAAAGTTAAATGAGTTCAAATTTTGAAATCTGAGATGAGGATCTCATGGAGATGGAAGGTGACCCATAAGATTCGGCTGGAGAGGAAGATGGAAGTATAAATTTGGAAGGTCCTCAACAATAAGATATTCTTACAGTCTTCCTCAATGCCTTTTAAGTTTCCTAAGTTCTCCACAGCATCAAAATCTGAGGGAGGCAAAAGATTAGAGGCAGAACAACTATAGCTCTTATGAACAATGGCTGCAGTCACAATTTTATTGATAAGAAATTATCGAGTTCTTTGGATATACAGGTTTATGTTTGCAGAATTTTTAGGTACTAATGGTGACCAACACTATGATGGAATGCAAAGGAATGGTTGGTTTATGATGAACTCAGTTGTGATTTTTATTTGGTAGCTATTGGAGAAGCAGATGTGGTCATGGGAGTTCATTGGCTGAAAATGTTTAGTCAATATTCTATCAACCATGGTGATGCTCTGGAAGTTTGAAAAGACCACATTTTGCAGTATGGTGCAAACAAATTTAGTCCACCCTTTAAGATATCTAAACAAACTGGTAACATTGAGCTGCAGTTTATATTTGAGTGCAATATAATGGAAAGTTTGTATGTTAAAAATGTGGAAAATCAATTAATAAGATGTTGAGAGGTACAATAGTTGATTAATAAATTTGACATTTCGAAGACATCTTTGAATACTTATGGATTGCAGCAAAAAGAGGATCAAATCACATTATTGAGTTGGAGATATGGTTTAAAGTTTTAAACCAACAATTATTTCTCCGTACTGCTATCTAAAATTTTTTAAAGATGAAATTGAGAAAGTAGCTAAAGACTTGCTAGAGTTAGGGTTTGTTGTACTTGTCAAGAATCCTTTTGCATTATCAATCATCTTGTTGAAGAAGAATGGATAATTTTGCATGGGCATAGGTCACAGGGAACTGGAACTCAATAAAAAGAATGTAAAATAGTGGTACCCTATTGCATGCATTGATAAGCTATTGCTATGTTCCATAGGGATGCATCCCAGTTTTGAAATTGGCACCCACATCCCTAAGGACTTTTCCAAGATGACAGGATGGTAGGGGAAATCCCTTGGCCGTGTCTAAATTTTTCCAATATGTCAGAATGTCTTTGGCACATGTGCGGAAAAGTCAGAATGCCAAGGTGACATTTGGGCTCCACTGGGACAGCTGGGGATGTCTTAGATGTTCTTGACTGTCTTGGGGATGTCCAGCTGTTGCCAGCACAAAAAAGAGAAGTCAACTTCCGTTTCAAAAAGAACAGTTCCATCTGTCATTTGAAGTCAAATGAGTTCTGTGTGACAATATGGTTAGTGGGCTGCGGCCAATTGTTCCAATATGTCAACGTGCAGGTACAAGTCTTCAGTCTTGATCTCTTTGTAGTTTTGCCATGATCAAAGATGCTGTGCAATGAATGCTGGCTTATGTCAAAATATGTCAGGTTAAGACCCAAAACCTTCATTATTGCTGGTGCAGGGAGAAGAACTGTATCCTTGTTTGCTGTTAGGTTTTATTATGGTATGCTGATCTGGTTACATTTCTCCCTTCAAAATCCAACAGATGCAATTGATTCAACCATTCCAGTTACCTCACATGGTTTGCTTTATTCGGAAACTAAGTTACCAAAACTAAAATTTTATTTTGGATTCAAGAATTAGAGCAGACGTGAGGAAACTATTTAATCTGGTCCCAACAGCATTGTTGATTCCATTCTTATTGTGACTTTAAATTAGTTTAAATCTGGCTATCCTAAGTTATGTTTAAATCTGTGTTCATTTTAATTAAATTAAATGTGATTTAGCTAGATTTCATATAAATAATATATTATTATACGAATGCTTAAAAGCTCAGATACACACATGTATGTATGTGATGTCTCCAGCTGGCCCCGCAAAATGGCCCTCAGTATGCCATCCCTGTCCCCTAAATGCCATGGAACATAGGGAATATATATAATATATATACTGCCAACCTCACCTCTTCAAAAAACTGGCCTTATGACTGCTGTCCCTCAAATGCGTCCCCTGCCATCCTGCTGTCTACATCCCTGAAATACTGTGGAACATAGGTTATTGGATGCATATAATGGGGCCACCACATTCACAGAGACTGATTCACATTTTAAGGCATCCCTAAATCCGGGTAAGGTAAACTCACCAGTACAAGGCTTCCTTTAAAACTCATTATGGCCACATCAAATTCAAAGTAATGCCTTTTGGGCTTTCCAATGCCCCAGCAACCTTCCAAGGTAGTGTGAACTGAATTTTTAATTAATTTAATGGAGTTTTGTGCATTTATTCTCCAATAATATATTGATCCACAACACTGGTATGGAGGAACATAGACATCATTTACGGAAGGTTTTAAAACTCTTGCAGAGCTCACTTTTTGGTCAAGAGTCAAAATTTGACCTCTGAAAAAGTACTTGTTCTTTGCCCATTATATTAGTAAAGAAGGATGAAAGTGAAGCTCACTAAGATTCAAGTCATTTTTGATTGGCCAGAACACCTGAAAATGTAACTTAATTGCGATGATTCTTGTGTTTGAACTTTGCGCAATTTCTTCAGGAATTTTATAGTAGGTCTGGAGTGCTCATGGCTCTACTTACTGGTCTAGCAGAAAAAGGATCAGCCCTATTGGACAGAGACAACAAATGTTACTCTTCCTATCATGGAAATGGTAATTACATCCAATCTAATTTTACAATGTTTAGACTTTTTTAACAAACTTTTGTTGTTGCAAACTTAAATGTGATATACTTCAGGAACAGGCATAGGGGCATTTCTTATGCAAAAAGGGTGGCCTATTGCCTTCAAAAGCAGGAAGTTGACAAAAGCAGAAAAACTTGAGTATTTATGATAAGGAAACCTTGGCTCTTTTGCATGGAGCCAAAAAGTTCAAGCACTAAATGTCAGGCCAGCACTTCATCGTTGAGATGAATGATCAAACCTTAAGTATGTTGCACACACATAGTGTTTTGTTGTCATTGATATCAATCTTGCTCCTATCAATATCAGTGGGGTCTTGTCTCTAGAAGAGGGTTGCAGTATCCTGAAGTTTTGTCTTGGAATTTTTCTGGAAGTAATATAATATTAGGAACTCACATATCCTCAATACCATGTGGAAATTGTTGGAGAAACATGCAAATAGTATATTCGGCTCTTCTAGACTATATCCGGAGTTTTGAAGTTGATTTCTCACATATATAGTTATGTATGACCATTTCTGTAAAGTGAGACTATGTTTTGGTCTCTTGCTCTGCATCTTGGCTCATCAGTATATTTTGGCTTGCAATTGAAGTATGATGTAGATAATTGACAGAAGATGTTGTCTCTGAGTTTTGGTGATTTAGTTTATACTACAAATGAAGTTATTGTGCACCTTTATCAGATTGACAGAAAAAAAACAGTTTACAGGAATGCTTCTCATTCCTCTCTGACAGGTGTTTTGGTGTTGCGATATGATTAGATGGTTGTATATTGATTTACTGATGACATGTTTGGCTTTCGCAACAAGTTTTGAGATTCGTATTTCACCTTGGCCAACCTAATTATCAAGTTCATCTTTTGGCCGGACTCAATGCTTCTTTGTCCTTGAGATAGCGTGCGATGTATATGGCTAAGATTTAGGATCTTGAAGAATGTGTACATTATGTTAAAATGCTTCACATGTTTCATCAAACCTTTGCACGCATTGGAGATTCATTTTTGGGCCGACTGTCATCGGATAACACGCCACATTCCATTTTGCCGACTTGATGGATGATTTTGTTTTGTGATGGGTATATATTAGGAGACTTCCTTTGGAGATGATATGAAATACACTAAGATGCAAATAAGGTGTATATTGCAGTGAATAAGATATTGCAAAGTTTGGATAAGACTGTCAGAGATGAAAACAGTGGCAAATATATGAACAGTGAACTGCAATCAGCATTATGGAGAATGTGTTTCTATCAGTTCAATTACTCTTGTTCAATTTTTGTAACCAAATTCTAAGATTTTTTTTTCCAGGGAGTAGTATGCAAACTGTTTATCATATAGTTAGTGTGATTCTCACCATGGTTTTTCCCATTTGGGTTTTCCACGTAAAATTATGGTGTCATGTGTTGTGATCATTTGGTTTCCAATTATTTACTTTTGCATATGGTATGAATGAAATGAATTGATAACAAATTGTTAATTTTTAGCATATGCTGATTCATCCCCCCTCTCAGCATCCGGAGGTGTTCAACAAAGTACTTCTCTCAAAATGCTTAACCAGCGCGTTAAGCCAAGTTGATTAATGAGTTACATAGTTTTGATTTGGTATTGATTATGAGAAATGGATAAGAATATCGAGTATATTAATTTACTGAGGGACATAAAGGTTATCACTATGGCTGAGTCAGGTTGGAAAGAGGAGATATTGTCGTTTGTGAATTGTGAATTGTCCTACATATGCCTCGTCTTGTAGATACTAAAAAATGGTCAATGCCTATGACACTCTTTTTTTAACAGGTCTTCTATATTGCGCATTTGATATCCATCATTCGTCAATATTGTGTCATTCTTCTATCAACTAAATGATGACAATTATTTAATTAATTACTAATTTTCGTCCTTTGATTTCACCATGTCTTATCAATTTGTCTTTGATTAAATAATTTCATCAATTATTTAATCTTGGTCCTAGGGGCAAATATTTATTTATTCCACCCTCTTATTATAATGTCATCCCTTTGGTAAATAAATATATTATTTATTTACCCCCTTTCCCCTTTTCCCACAATTAAATAAATTAATTTATTTAATTTTTTAATTTTTCAAATACGAGGGAATTAATAATTTTTAATTATAAAATACTACTCTAATTTCAAATTCAACTTATCTTTTTTTCATGCTAAGTTGTCTCCACTTTTAACTCTTCCATCTTCCATCTTCCACTTTTCTGTTCACTTCTAATTCTCACTTACTAATTTCCTTTTCCACTTAACTCTTTTCTCTTTCCATTTTCTCCTCCACTTAACTTATTCATCATTCTTCCTTTCCTCTACTTGCAAATGCCATTTGTTGTTGAAAATAAATATTATTTTCACTTAACTCTATCTTATTTCTATTTTGTCCTCCACTTGCAAAGCACACTCAGTGGATATACACACAGTGAGTATATACATACCAAGTGAGTATGTACATATTCTCTGCAAATATAAAGTGAGTATATACGTACTGAGTGAGTATGTACATATTCTCAGCAAATATAAAGTGAGTATATACATACTGAGTTCTCTGCAAATAAATAGTGAGCATATGCCATATACATCCTGATTGAGTATATACATATCCTCGTTCACTTGGAAACACAATTTCCAATTTTTTATCACTTAACTTGTCCTCTCATTTAACCCTGACCGTTAAGTGAGCTTTGATCTTATCCATCGATTTGAGTTCCAAAAATCTATAAATTGGACTCTCATTTCTCATTCTTGCAACCTTATTTTTCGAGTATTCTTACCCTTATTCTATCGATTTGTCCATTTTGCTTTCATCATTTTATGCACTTATCCATTTGAGAGCAACATCAAATTATTGAATAAAGACAGAAGAACAACGAGGCTTCATCAAAGAAATGGTTTGCTTATTTTATGTTTTATGCATTTCATTTTGATGGTTTTGTTGCTGTGATTAGGAATAGATTTTACATGATTTCATAATTTTGTGGTTTGCTTTATCATGATACGTTTCTAACTTCCCAATTTCCTAGTTGACACATCCTTCTTGCATTCTATGAAGATTCTTACATTTCTCGAACTTTGACCAGCCGTTTAGTGAAAATGTCTTCAACCTTTTTTTGTTGTACAATGATAAAGAGAATCAAGTACCGTCTTTATCCTGAAAATTTAGTTGTGATATTTCAAATTCACATGTTTCATCTTTGGATGAAGAATTGGGTTCTTTTCTATCTTATTGCACTTTGATAATCTATATTCAATAATGTTGATCTATTGTAATTGAGACAATCTCTCTCGTGGCATCCCAAGCTGCTGTATTTTTTTGACTTTACTATCAGATTTGCACCTGTATCCTATTACTTAAACTAAGCCATTACTGCTGACCAAATACGCACCAAGTACTGGGCACAAGCCCATAGCGCAACGGTGGTTGTGAACCCCTGTTAAGAGGGGTGTCTCAAGTTTGAATCCTTGGAAGAGACACAAGGAAGGAGTGTGGCAACACAGAGGAGCACGGAGGTCGATGGCTGGTTGGGAGGTGTGAGAAGTGTGCCAACGTAGACGGAGTAGTAAGGAGTGGATGTTGAGGAGATAAAGGACCGGGGGCTGTGGTGATGGGAGTCATAAGGTGGCAACAGTTGGAGTACGGATGGAATTGGAGTACAGTGCACAAAGGAGAGACAGGGGAGGTGTTAATGCCTCAGCAGCCATAACATTACCTCGGGATGGGGTCCCCTAAATGTGACACCACTGGTACAAAGCTTCAGTCAAAAGTGATTACTGATAAAAAAAATAAAATAAAAAAAATGCATCAAGTACTCAGTTGTAGAGATCTTGTTATCTATGCTTACTGGTAGTTTGAACTTGAGTATGCTACAGATCTGAAATCCTCAATTTTCCTATATTCCAAACCATGATATTTTTTCTCTCTGAAGTACGTGAGAACTCTTTTCATTGCTTGTCATTGACTTTAGGTTGATAGATAAACCTGGAAAGTATTCAGATTGCAAAAATATTTGGTCTTGTGTTCATCAAAAATATAAAACCTCCCAGAAACTGCCTGCAGAATCAACCAATTCTTCAGCATCTTTTTTTGAGAGTTTTAAGATCATATTCCATGGGAGTTAAGGTTTACAATCATCATTTGCAGAAGCTACAAGAAAACCGCTTGGGATCAGGGCATAAAATGTTCAGGGTTTGTAAAGAATAATGATGTAAGAAACCCATTTAACCATTTTAAAAAAACTTCTCAAATCATTGAGAGGCAATTTTTTGTGATGGAAATTTCTACTTTTAGTAGATTGATAAACATGACTTTCACATCCTTAAGAATTAATGGATTTTGACAAGACTTGGTAGAAAAGCTTTTGACATACCGTCAAAACATAACGGAATTGGATGTAAATTAGCAAGAATGTTGGTTGGCACGTTCATGTGGTAGACTGGAGATCAGAACACTTGACTAAGTATTCCTAGAGTTCTGCAAACTTGAAGATGGTTTAGTCATTTAATGCAATGAATTTTTTGACGAAGGTTGGACTGTGACAAATGTGACTTTTCATAGTTTTTGGAGTGCAATACGAACCCCCCCAAGCTTACTGGGTATTGATAAAAAATTGTAGGAATGTTCCGCAACATTTGCTTCATACAACGTAATCAATACTTGACCGAATATTAGTAGAGATAAACAACCTTGGATATGGCTTTGTAATCATTTTATACAGTTTTTTTGACAAAAGCTGGACCCTGACAGACGTAGCTTTGTTTTATTTCAGAGTGCAACACAATCCTGAAACTTCATTGGTTTTAAAAAAACTTGTAGGCATCTTCTTTGATATGTTTTTATGCAATCGACTTAGTATAAACAATGAAGTATTTGTAGTTGTAACTTGTAACATTTAAAATAATTTTAAGTTGTTTTATGCAGTAGTAAAATTTGTAACATGTACGATTCTTTCAATATTTTGGAGTGTAACAGGCATCCTTCAACTATGATGGAAAAGGATAAATTTTTTCAAAATATTACATCATTTTCGTAGGTTTGCTTTGATTAAAATAAGCACGGGAAAGGGCTCAGACCCATTACAACACAGCCATACAAGCTAGCAAAATGAGACACCAGAAGTGAGACCAAGAAACAAAAAACAAAGCAAGTCTCAAAAGGGAGAGATAAACAAAACCATCGGCAGGGACTAGCAGAAAAATGCCCCAACATATCAGCACAAGAGCAGCCAACGCAATCAGGGTGGTTTAAAGCCAAACCTAACCAAGGAGCCATGGATAGGAGTTTGTCCCAAATGGTTCAATTTAATTTTCTTGGAAGAATCGATCTCAGAAGCTTCCACAGTAGCAAAGTCCAGACCAATATTATTATTTAAATAAGACTCATGAACAGAGAGAGAGAAAAAAAGACTCATGAACAGAGAGACGCTCAGCAACTTGCTTTGCATCCAGGAAGGTCTCATAGATTTTGTAGTAGGGCTTGCATCCAAGAAACCCAAATCATTTCCAACTTCCTTCAACCTTGAGTTCCCATTATTAGATTGTGAAGCCAAGTGATCCTGACACGAATGATGCCCAACTTTATGGCAATGAGAGCAAACCAGGGAGGATGCCTCATAGTGGATAACTTGCTCCCAAACCTCTAGCCTAGAGTGAAGCATCCCAATATTCTAGTGGGGCTGCTGGGAATCTCACCCAAATGGGGAGCCCGGTAGGAATTTCCTTAGCAGCATCAAAACTAGAAGTCTATTTTTTCAAAAGGAGGATATATTTACCCTTGTAAAATGTGCTTATTCTCATTCAAGGATTGGAAGGGGGAATAGGATTAAACCATTCAACATTGCAACCATATGAAGTAGACCAACAACTTACCATCTTTTGTAGCCCAGTTATGAATAATGTCAATATTTACTTTCAGACGAGAGCTAGAGAACCTACAAATGAGAGCATTCACCAAGTAGGCAGAGGCTTTGGCGACCAAGGCATCTGTAATGCTAAATGAGAGACAAGGGCTAGCTTAGGTTGAAGGTGCATCAATAGCTAGCATCATATTCACAATTGATATAGCACTAGACATAGGTTCGACATAGGGACACATACATATTATTGTATAGAGGCTTGGTAGGAATCTCTACTAGGGCAACACCATCTTGGAGCTTTGAGTAGTTAGTTTGGGAATTTGAAGACTACAAGGTTAGAGGTAACCCCTACCCTAGCTTCCAATAAAGAAGCACTAGCTATGAGGGAACCCTCGGAGGAAGTCAAGGCCTCCAATAAAAATGACCCCATCATTTTGGAGCAACAAAAGATGCGACTTAAAAATAGTTGTCGTAAAATGGCTCTTGTGGCTAGGGTTTCCTCCCTTCGAGAATCCATAGTTCTTGCAACAATGGCTTGCCGTCTCCTCAGCTTGCTGGCTGTGGCAAGTGTTGGGGGTTTGCTGTCCTAGCTGCATCTACTCAACTTGCCTCCTTGGGGTCGATTGGGCTAACTTCTGCTTCAATGACTATTGATCCTGCGATGGTGCCTGCTACTTCTCCTACGGTGGATGCTCCATCTGGTTCCGTGTCCAATGGTTCCTGTTCTGCTAGTTCACTTTGCCACGGGCGTCCTGTCTCTGTGGACGGGGGTATGCTTTTGTTGCGGGCGGAGATGCTCGGCCTTCTGCCCCTTCTGCTACCTTTCAGTCGGCCCTTTCATGTGTGAGGGTTTCTATGGCTTCAACTGCGAGAGTTTCTCAAAAGCATCTTCTTGATGTTGGAGGAGCTTCACCAGTGGGCATTCAAGCTTCTACTTGTAGCTTGGATGCGCTTGGCAAGGATATGGGTCTCGACAGTTTTTGTTCTTCCATTGCGGCTGGGGGCTTTGACCCTTCGTCTACTGCTAGGGGTACTATTGCTGGCTCCTTGCTATCCCTTTTTGTTGCCGTGTTGCTACCTTCCACTAGGGCTTCTCCAGGCATTGGTTCTAGTGTGGATCTACGGTCTGCTAAACAAAATGGATTGATATGACATGGAGATTGAGGACCTTTCCTTGTCTCTAAATCCATTGCCATTGAGTTGGAAGCGGAGATTGATGAGCAAATAGAACATAATGTTTCTATTTTCTATAATCATGGTGTCATCTATAGGTTCAGGGGTTTCTGGCTGAACCTCCCGGAGCTGTATGCTTGGATTTCTCAACATTGGGGGCCTCTCCTTTCTGGTACAATTCATATTTACCCTATGGCAAAAGGTTTCTTCATTGCAAAAATTGAGGATGTTCAAGACAAATAAAATTTTGTGTGATCATTTTTGTAGCTAGGACAACAAATTTCTGTTAATGATTAACCATGGCATGCTGATTTCAATCCCTCTTCTGAAACGGTCAACAAGATTCTGATTTGGGTGTGACTTCCATGTCTCCCCCTTCATCTTTGGGTTGACTCTCTTTTAGAGGAAGTGGGAGATGCTCTTGGGGATTTCCTGATTGTGGATGATGAATCTTCTGATATTCTTCATTCTACCTATGCCCGTATTTTGGTAGACAGATATTTCTAAAGGGGTGTTTGTTGAGATCTTAATCAAATCCTCGAGGGGTCACTGGATTCAAACTTTGGACTACGTAGGGATCCCCTTCAGATGTAGACGATACTTCAAAACAAGTCATTCAACGACTCAATGTGGATTAGAGAAAATTAAAAAGATAGTTTCGTGGTGGAAAGGTGCTTCAGATCAGCATTATACGTTTGAGAAGAAAGTTGAAACTCAAAGGAGCTTCTCTCAGGTGGTTGCTGAGGATTCTTAGTGTCTTGCTACTTCTTCACAAGCTGCTCCGGTTGCTATTAGTGGGAATGCTATGGATTGTGAGCTGAGGCAAGTGCCTCTTGTTTCTGATCCGGTTGTTGTTGGTGGGAATGTTGTGGATTGTATGCTGAGGCAAGTGCCTCATGTTGTCTCCCCAAAGGCATATGGGCTTGTGCCTCAGGCGATGTCTTCCCACGAATGTCTTTCGGCTACCAATTCCGGTGGCATTTGTGATTCTGCTTTGCCTGTTGAGAGGTCTCTTCTAACGATGTCTCTATGGGTGTCTCGGTTGGGACTCTCTCTAGGTGATGGTGGTTTAGTGTTGGGATCGCTAGCTTGGCAGGCTAAGGCAATGAAAGTGGAGGAGGGTTGGATTACTGTTAAGGGCAAGAAGATTAAGACATCTAATCCTTCCTTTGAAATGACTCTTCATTCCCACAAGGGTAGTGTGAAAGCCAAATCTTGATGATTCCTAGTGGGGGAGCGTGGGCTGGAATTTACTTTGGCTTTTTCTCTAGTTCTGGGGCTGCTTGATGGTGCTCTTTTGCAGCTTTTGTTTTAGTTGTGGATACTTGTTGGTTATCCCATGTCCTTGGTTTTGGGAGTTTTCTTGTCCCTTGGTTGTTTGGTTTTTTCATTTTCCAATATTTTGAAAACGTTTCTTTTGATTGTAAAGGGTTTCGGGTCCCTTCAAAACCTGTTTTTACCTTAACAAAAAACAAAAGACCCGACTTGTAGATATTAAGAGAGAAATGGGCATGGGGAGTGAACATTACCCATATTGTGTCCTTACAAACTCGTTGCATTGAGGTGATTACCTATAGGTATGGACAACGACCTATATAAGGAGGAACAAGAGAACCCTTTCGTAACACCAAATTAGAGCCACCATGGGACCATTGGACTTATACCTATAGGTATGGGCAATGACATATAAGGAGTAACATGAAAACCCTTCAGTAACACCAAATTAGAGCCACCATGTGACCATTAGACTTACTATTAGATTTACTTGAGGCTCAAGCCACAACACCCTCAAGCTCTCATCCTCAAAATACTAGTCTTAGGGCTAGTCATTAGTAAATGTGTCCTAAACAACTTTCTCATTACTAACAAAACCACCACCACCACCATCTTCATCGTTGTCCTCATCTCCCTCTTTGTTCTCGACTTCACTAGAAAACTTGAACCTTTTGCTCACTCCCCATCATCACAATGAAAAGATAATCTAAAAATGATATTCTGTGGTTTATTGGTTTGTTATAAAATAATTATTTGTTTTTTATTATGGAAAACAGGTTTTGAAGGGACACGAAACCCTTTATAGGAAGACTCAAAGGATAGACAAAGACAACCCACAAAATGGAATAGGACAAGACCTTAACGAGGATTTTAACAACAGGCTCCCACAACCCATAACAAACAAAGCTCGAGTAGAGTTCCGAGCAAGCCCAACCAAAAGAAAGCCCCAAGATTTAGGATTTTCCTTTTGCACCCTTTTGATGGGACCGAAGGGTCATATCAAAAGATGGTGAAGATCTCTTGGAATGTTTACCTTTAGCCTTGAACCAACCTTCTTCAACCTTAGCAGCAACATTTTGTCAATCCAACGAATCCAAAACAGCTGAGATAGACCCCCTAGAGGGGGCAGCACATTGCACTAAGGCAGTCATCTGAGAACTAGAGCCAGTGAGAGGGATAATTATTTGTTGAAGAGTGCTTGTATTATGAGTTGTTTAAACAACTCATCTATACAGATAGCGGTTAAATAACACGTTTTCTAGATATCAACTCATATAAATTTGTTAATCATTTGTTATGGTATTAGAGTGATATGATTATTGGCTCACTCATTAAAATTCAGATTCATAACTTGAATTTTTAATAACTTGAATTTTTACTTGTGCATGACAGATGCCCATTCTCTAAAGCAAGGGGCAAGTTTGTCTATCATAGTTGTGGCCTTGTAAGTGGTAGAGGCCATGATTTTATTATAGATCGATATTTTGTTATGTGAGGAAAACATGGATATGACACTAAAGAGCGTTGGAAAAGTGTACGAGTTTAGAATTCTACTAAAGTTAAGGCTAAATTTGTAGTGCATCTCAAGTCTTGGTTGTATCTTTAATTGATTCATGCCCAAATATCTTTGTGAGAATTGCTTAAGCTGCACCTCATGCTAGTAAAATTGAGGATTTTAATGGCCTCTCTCATACCATAGTGGTTAATGATTAGGGTGGTGAGAGAGCAGGTCACATTGTACATGGTGCTTGTAACCAATATGAAGAGCTACATCAACGATTCCACATAAATTGTTGGGACATTTTTGTCAAAACACAAACCCAATCATAGATTGGCCTTGTGAACATCTTGCAAGCTCTAGATGGTATTGGTGTTCATATGGTAGACATTATATGAGGAATGAGCACTAATACAAAAATGCATAATTTAAGTGCAGGATGTATAACTAGTGCAACTTAGTAGTTTCTTAAGTAGCATAAGGGAAGAATATAATTACAACACTTGCATATTTAACACCCATTTTCCATATTTGCATCAATACAAGTGACATGGTTGATTCCTCAAGACATCTCTAAAGCGAGAAATAGGTTCAAATGTTGTTTTTGGGAATCCCATGAGTAAAGACCCATGGCCTTGAATGTATTGCACCTTAGTTGGAACACTTGATTAGAAGGACACATTTGGTAATAGAGCTTGGGGTGTCTTATTTTTTGTGTATGAGCTTCTCAAGACGCACACAAACCATCTTGTGAAACTAGACTATGCTTAGATGGTAGAACATGAGAAAGGTTAAACGAAGCACACCATATTAATTATTCCTTATCGATTTTAGATGTTATTGCTGCTTTTGCACAAAAACTTCTAAATGTTGCACTTTGGCTAGGAGGATTCTACGTTACTAGGCAACAACCAATGTAAGAGAAGAACAATCTTTCCCTAACCTCAATTAGGATATAAATTAATTGTCATGCATTATTTTCTTTATATTTTTTAGGGTTATATATTATTTTTTGTATTAATCTTATGAATCAAGTAGTATTTTCAATCAAGATAAGGTGCATTATTGGTTGAGCTAAACACCTTAAATATTATTCTGATTGTGGGGAGGATGTTGGGGGCGGGGGTCAATATTTCTTATGGAGTTAAAGAACATATTGATTGAGAAATTTGAATGTAAATACTTCCACACATGGCAAGTCAATCTACACTTGATTCTTATTGAAAATGATCTATTGGATGCGATGAGTGGACCTATATCAAAACCAATTGATGATAATGGAATCACAAAATGAACTCCAAAAGATTGGAGAGCAATAGTTTTAATTGGTCTTGGAAAGAAACACTCATTCAAGATAAAAATAATGGGAAGTGACAACATTGTTTGATTAATCAATAAGTTTCATTCCCTAATGTATCAACTAGCTCGGATAAAAGTCAAGATAGATGATGACGATGATGATGCGAAAACTAATTTGTAGATTAGCATGCCTTCTAGCTATGACCATATTGTGTTCATGTTGAACAAAGTAGATGCAACTCTAGAAGATATACTTTCTCCTTTGATGGGTGGTGTAACCTCCTCAAGTTTGGAAGTGTTGGGAACATTCATATGCTTTGCAATTTTTTTGCAAATTGCACGCCTAATAATAGGGTTGGGTTGGTAGTCCCATCAATCAATTGGTGGTCTCTTGCCTTTGCCTGATGGAATACACTTGGGCATGCAAGTTGTCTCCTAGAAATTTTGTTGTCACATTTTGTTTTGGTGGATTCAATGGTAATTCCAGCCTCCTTGTATAAATCAATTACCAACAATGCAAAGCTACCAACACAACACAACACAACACATTTTAACACAATATTCAGTGGTAATTCCAACACAACACGTTTGATCACTTACCCCCTGCTCAGATTAAACAATTTGGCTGGAGTAAGGAGGTTTTTTCTTAGAATGTGGAGTTGGGGTTGCTGAAGTGGTTAACAACAATGAGAGTGTGGAGATTATTGCTTCACATGAACTCCCTAAGTCAAATTGTCATTTCAACTAAAGAAGGGCGTTCAAGGATTATCTAACTCCATTACCAAACTAAACATTCTAGTGGATGATGAATAATATATGCCATGTATGGAATGATGAATCCTCTTCTTATCCAGGGAGTTGGTGATTAGCTTAGTTCTTGTTCCATTATGCAGACCCCTTTGAGTACCAAATCTTCTTCTTCTCCTTCTAAGAATAGTGGGAAATCCGGTAGAGCTTTTAAAAATAAGATGATCAAAAGGGATATCAAATCTAGTATTCAGATCACATTAGATAAAATCAGCTCGTGGGGAGCAAGGCGCTCCCCATGGAAGTTATGAGGATCATCACTTGGAATGTTAGGGGTATAAATGCCTCTAACAAAACATGGCTCATCAAATCACAAATTGAGGCAAGAACCCCTTCAACCATTTTCTAGATGGAAGTCTTGGAGTTATATTGCTTCGCCTGCTATTGGTGCTTCTGGAGGGTTGGCAATATTGTGGAAAGATAAATATTTTAAAGTGAAAAAGGTGGCAGCCAAAGAAAATTGGCAACAAATTCAAGTTCAGCATTTTAATGTAATCTTCCATTTGTTTAATGTGTATGGGCCAAACTCTACCATTGGGAAAAAAATGCTTTGGGTTTCTTTATCTTTAACATGTGTTTCTTTTTCAGATTTCTCAATCATGTTGAGGGGGAGGGCGGTACCTTAATGCCATTTTGGCAGTGCTGGATAAAAAGGGTGGATTAATCTTGCCTATGAAAACATTACTTGACTTTAATGAGTTTGGCTTAAATAATAGTCTAGTAGATTGTATCCCGGCTAGTGGACAATTCACTTAGACTAATAAAAAAACCCATTTTATGCACATTGCTGAGAGGATTGATAGATTTTTTCTCAATCTAGAATGGATTGTAAAATATGGTAATCGCATGTCTCAAATCATAGCATTTTTGGGATCAGACCATTTCCCCCTTCAACTCTCCCTTGCTTTAGTGGCCCCTAGAAGGAATCATAGGGTGTCTTTCAAGTTTGAAAAAATGTGGTTTCGAGACCCCTCTTTTCTCCCCTTAAAGTCTTGGTGGTAGGGTATACCTTTTAATTTAGGCTCCAGGATGTTTCAACTGAGTAGGAAACTTTTCTACATCAAAGTGCAAATCAAAGATTGGAATATGAATGTTTTCAAGAATATTTTTACTTCCAAGGTCAATATTGCAAATCAAGTGCATCAGATTAATGAGGAAATAATCAACTTGGGTATTAATCCATGTTCATATCAGAAGCAAAAAAGACTTCAAGAGTAGTATGAAGAGATCCTAGTGAGAGGAGATTTACAAGAGACAAAAATCTTGGGAACTTTGGTTGAAAGATGGCGATATAAACACCTCTTCCTTTCATGCCTCAACAAAAGCTAGATCTGTTTAGAATTCAATTTGCAAAATATCAGACCCCTCCAACATCATATTAATAGATCCTAGTGAGATTTAGGACAAGGCTATTCATTTCTTTTCTTCTTTGTTTGCTACAGACTGTCATGATGATGTGTCAAAGGCTATGACCAGGACAAACATGCTTAGGAATATCCCCTAGCTGGTTTCAAAATAGGATAATGCTGCCCTCTCAAAGCCTTTCTCGCTTGATGAAATCATATTTGTAGTGTTCTCTATGAGTCAAGACAAGGCGCCTAGCCCGGATGGTTTGACTTCTCTTTTCTTCCAAAAATGCTAGGAATTAGTAGGTTTTCACGTTTGGGAAGCATTGGAAGAATCTAGGAAAAGTGCGGGTATGCTCAAGAATTTCAACAATACCGCGATTGCTCTCATTCCTAAGATTAATAATTCGGTTTCATTTGCTAACTTCAGGCCCATTTTGCTTTGTAATACTATATACAAAACTTTCTCAAAAGTAGTAGCTAGAAGGCTAGCTGTTGTCATCCCCAAAATTATCTTGGAGGAACAAGGGGGTTTTGTCCTAGCCAAGAGAACTTCAAAAAGGGGCTCTAGTGGCACATGAAACTCTCCATACCATCAAACAACATAATCTTTAGGCTATGCTTATTAAGATGGATATGTTTAAGGCATATGATAGAGTCAATTGGAAATTCCTCCACCAAGTTCTCTTGAAGTTTGGCTTTTCACCAAAGTTGTGTAAATGGATCTTAGCTTTCATAATTAGGGCCAAATTCTCTATTATTATCAATATTCATATGTGTGGATTCTTCTCTTCATCTCAAGGTATAAGGTAAGGGAATCCCTTATCTCCAGGTATCTATTCATAATTCTAGTAGAGGCTCTAAGTCGCTCCATAACAACCATACACAATGATAATCCATGGAAAGGTATTAATTTTCCTAGCTCAAATATTAATGTTGTGCATATTCATTTTGTGGATGATACCATTTTGTTTGGGAAGCCTCTATGAGGTAAGCTCAGGTCATAAAACAAACCCTGGACAACTATTGTCTCATCTTAGGTAAAAAAATCAATGTTGATAAATTAAAAAAAAATTCTTCTTGAATTGTTCCTCTCAAATTTCAACAACCATTTCTGATTTTTTGGGATTCAAGCAAGAGCACTTCCCAAGCATATACCTTGACATCCCTCTATTTTCAATTAGAAACAAAAGTTCCTTTTGTGAACCTATTATGAACTCCATTCATAACAAAATTGCATCTTGGAAAAACTCCTGGTTATCTCTTATGGGCAGAATAATTATGATCAAATCAGTCTTTGGCAAGCATTCGTACCTATATAATGTCAGTTCTGTCGATGCCTAAAGGGATCCTATCATCCATAAAAGCAAGGTTGAAGAGCTTCCTCTGGAAAGGGAATAAAGATTAGATAGAGAAAATACATTTCTTGGCCTGGTATAAAGTCTGCACTCCAAAGAATCTTGTGGGCTTAGGGATTCACAAGTTGGAAAGCATAAATATTGCTTCGAGTGCTAAATTAATCTAGAAATTGTATTCAAATTAGAATTCCAAGTGGGCAACAATTCTGAAAAATAAATATTTAGATGAAGAGAGTCAATAAATAATTTTTACTATTTGTAATCCTCCCTCAAGATCACATATGTGGAATTTCATGATTAAATGTAGAGAGGTGTTTCTCCCCCATCTCATTTGGATTATTTATGATGGTAGAAAGACAGAGTTCTGGGATGACTTTTGGAATAGGTTTCCTCCTTTAACCAAAATAGATTCCCTCTCCTAGGCTAAGGAAATATTGATAGCCTTGTGGGATTTGAAAGTAAAAGATTACTTCTTTATTACAAGTTGTAATGGGAGCTTAAAAACTACTTGGAAAGATCTTTCGACTACTCCCATTCTTGATGAGTAGAAAATTAGTCTTGTAGAGATTCTTCGACATAGGATCATCCATTACAAAGGCACATATGATTAACTTTTTTGGTCCCCCTTAGCCTCGAGTAAATATACAGTTAAGAAAGGATATCAAATCATTTCTAAAACAAATCCCATTCCAAGGTCAAAAAGATTTACTCTTTGCTGGGCTACAAAAGTTCTCCCTAAAGTGGGTTCCTTCACTTGGTTAGCTTTAACGGGAAGAATACTTACAAGTGATAGACTGGTTTGCCTAAGCATAGCTCTTGCTTTCAATTGTACCCTATGTGGAGCTCATGTTGAAACAATAAACCACATCTTTCTCCACTGTCCATTTGCTTCCTCATGTTGGGATTCACTTAAATGCAAACTTCATTGGTTTTCCCTTGTAGATGGAGAACTCTTTGAAGTATGTGAATCTTGGCTTCTTCTGCATCAACATTCATTCTTTGTTGCAATTTGTGTTGTGGCACCCTCTACACTAATTTGGAACATTTGGTGGGAGTGTAGTAGGAATAAGTTTTGTAATGAAGTTAACACTTTTGAAACAATTATTCTGAAAACTGAAGCTTCTATATCTAAATTTGTTAATGCTTATTGCCTCCTCATGTTGGGATTCACTTAAATGCAAACTTCATTGGTTTTCCCCTCTAGATGGAGAACTCTTCGAGGTATGTGAATCTTGGCCTCTTCTCCATCAACATTCATTCTTTGTTGCAATTTGTGTTGTGACTCCCTCTACGCTAATTTGGAACATTTGGTGGGAATGTAATAGGAAGAAGTTTTGTAATGAAGTTAACACTTTTGAAACAATTATTCTAAAAACTGAAGCTTCTATATTTGAATCTGTTAATGCTTATTGTATCAAAACCAAAAGTGTAGACTCTTGTTTCACTTCTCATGACTCCATCATTTTTCTCTGATTGGGATCTCATCATGCTTCCTTTTCAATCTAACCTCTTGAACAATAAGCTGAATAAGATTAACAAGAAAGAGATTAGGTGGAAATCTCCAGCCCATAACTTCATAAAGTTGAACATTAATGGTGCCTCTAAAGGCAACCCAAGCACTTTAGGCATTTGTGCTATGTTGAGAACCTCTAAAGGTGAGATACTAGCTACATTGGTTGAAAGGATCTTGGATGACACAAATAATATTGCTGAAGCAAGAGCTCTCCTTGCACAACTTAAACTTGTTGCATCCCTCAAGGTAACAAATTTGGTCATTGAAGGGGATTCCTAGAATATAATCTCATCTCTAAAGAAATTTGAGTCCTCAAATTGGAGAACAAATTATATTTTGCATGAAGTGTGGGGACTCCTTACCCTTTTTGAACAATGAAATATCTATCACTACTACATGGAGGCCAATGGTGTTGCTGATGCATTGTAAATAAAGGTTTCTTGCTTGAGTTAAATGAATCAATCTCTTTGGGAAGGGAAGGTATGGATGATCCACTCCTCTTTTAGGATATTCTTTTTGATACTCCAACTTGTTCTCCATGTGGATGTTGTGTCCTCCCCTTTTTTCTGGTCGGATTGTGGTTGGGAGTTTCACATGACTCTTATTTCGAGTTGATTCTTGTGTTGGGGCCTAACATTATGTTCAATTTGTTGAACACGATGAATAATTGAGGGAGGGGGGCGGGGCGGGGTGAATCAGTTATTCACAAACACTTTCTTAAACTTTTATTTATCTAGTAGATATTTAAAGCAATCAAACTTATAACAAATGTAAGCATGAAGGCACAAAACTATCAACACAATGAACACCAAAATTTACATGGAAACCCAAAATGGGAAAAACCATGGAGAAGGTAATTCTCATGAAATGAACACCAGTTAAGGTGATTTTTACAAAGGGATCACTATCAGTTTTCTCACTGCCAATTGGGCTAACTATGCAAAAAAATAAGAAAGGCTAACTACTGATACAAATAGGCTCATTGCTAGAATATAGGAAATGAGAATTGAATCCACCATTGAAGTCACTATCATTGATACTTTGCAATACAAAAATGATATAACAATTTTCTACTGATTGCATCAACTCACATAAACATCAACACACTGATCTTTCCTTGTTAGATTCACATTCACTCTACATATACTTGCATACAAGCATGCTCAAACAAAAAAAATCACCTTTCTCTTATACCATTTCATGCCAACAACAATGTCAACCTAAACCAATTTGAAATAGATCACACCGAAGCATTCCCTCGGTGGTAAGGAATAAAATGTGGACCACCTCGCTCAATTCAACATGCCTCACATACCAACACACTACACCATCACCAAGATCTTCGGTACCAATAGATAGGTTCTATACGTTACAATTCAAATGCATCAATCGAAGCACAACAGACACATCCAAGATAGGACTGAACCCAAAAACACAATTTGCAATATGTTGCACGATAAATGGAATCGACACTGACAGGGATAAGAGTAAATATTTAAAGCACATCATCTGGTGCACACTTCTACCTATACACTAAAATAACCAAACCACATCTAAACCTCTTCTATGCATCATATATGTTGACATCAATGACAACCATTAATGAAAACAACAATAATAACATCAACTTCACATTGTAACATTGTTTCTATGTTAGAGGTTTCAATTCAAAGGGATCTTGTTGCTGGTCTCCATGTCAGATTATGCAACTATTCTTTGCTTTGTTGAGTGTTATGTCTTATTCTTAGTTTAGTCCTTGGGTTGCATGGATGGAGTCTATTTCATCTTGGTGCTTTCGTTTTGTCCACAACTTGGGGCGTTGGTGTTCTTAATTCACTACCACTTTTGCTTTAGTTGGTAGGGCTTTAGTTTTTTGTAGAGTCTCCTTCACTCTGTCCTACATGTTAGATGCTATGTGTTTGGTGTGGTTGGTTGGACTTGGTGCTGGTTGGTGTGTAGTTGATGATAGTTTTCTTTGGTAGGCTTTGTAAGTTCATCTTTTATTCATTTGTCATTCTCATCTCTGCATTGTCAATGCCTTCTTAGTTCCAATAATTCCTAGTGTTATGTTCTGTCTTCTTTGTGTCTGCAAAATGTAGTAGGGTTCTGTGGTGCTATTCATGACTTGGGCATTGTCTGCAGACTGAGGAAGAAAATTGTGATTCTTTATATTGTCAACATCCAATCTAATATGTTTTGCATTCTTGTTGAGTCTAGTTCTTACAGGTGTTCTTCTGTCAAAGTCTTGTATGTTGCTTTGTTTGGTGGTACACATGGCAACTTGGTCTGTGGCTGAAATCTTCTTATGCCTCGTGCTACTCTCATTACTATATTGTCCCTCTTGTTTCATGTTTCCTCGGTCTGGCTTACCATTCTTGATATTTATGTGGTTTTGAAGGCTTCTAGTCTACCTATGGGGTGCTTGTTTTTTTGTGGGTGATCTCTCTTCTATGGTTCTTTTGGGTGGTTCTTAGTGTGTTACATCCCACTTGGTTGGCATTGCTCTTCTTGTTGTTGTCCATGTTTGAGTTTAGAGTTGATGAAATGGACAATTTTTTTGGCATCTCATGTAAATTCTTAGACAAATGTCTAGAGGAGCAGTGTTGCAGGCTCTTCACAATTGAAGACGAAGACCTTAAGAAAGTTATTTTATATATTGTTCAACATAATGTTGGTGGAACACATCTACATGTTGGGTATGTGTATAAATTTCTATTCTTTTCCCTTATCCAAGCTGCACGCTATTTAGAATGAGTGCTTGGTGTTGGTAATCATATTGTTGCTTCTCATAGTTGGGAGAATGTGTCTCACATGATTGAAAGAATCAATCCAAATATAATATCTGGTAGGATTGGGCATATTTTTTTATCTTAGTAGGGAAGGTTGTGAAGAGAAGATGACAGTGGCTTGGGACATCTTCAAGTCTTGTGTTGCAAATGATCACTATGCGTCCATGAGCATATTTCACGAGAATAATGAGGAGTTTTTTACACCAGAGGAGAAATATATGTTGTGGGACTACTTCTTTGACCTTGCGCTTTTTGTCACTAAGCTTGAGGAAATATAGCTTTGGTCTAAAGGGGCCTATCTAGATACTTCTTCTTTCTCTCTTCTTCTTTGTGGTCTTAGGCTGCCCTTGTTCTTCTGTGAATGGATGCGAGTTTGTAGTGTGTGGAAGCGGATCTTCCAGTCCTTTCCATTTGCCTGCAGTTGAGCCGTCGGTCGGGATTGGAGTGTCATCAGGTGAGAAACTGGTCGGGGTTTGTTGAAATGCAGGCCCTCACTCCTGCATTTTTCCCTGTCCTGTCTTCTTCAGCTACATCTGGTGGAGCCCTCCCTTTGTCTGGTGCCATTTCCAAGTTGTCTGCCCTTGCCTCTGCTAGGGGTTTAGGATGTTTGAATCACAGTAATGGAATCATTTCTGGTAATGGTGTTGTCTCTGGGGACAGTGGGCACCCCAATTTTGTCCATTTTTATGGGTGGAGGGCATTTGCCTATTGCGGGCTATTGGGATTGGGCCTCGCAATGCCAGGGCTTCCTCCCCTTCGAATCATTCCCCTGTGCTAGTCTTTGGGGCTGGGGGCGATGATCCTCCTGCTGGTCCCTCCTCCTCTCCTCAACCTTTTGTTGTGATTGTTCGCAGGGGTTCTGGTCTGCAACATCTCGCGGTGGATCCCCTTTGCGAAGGTTGTATCTAAGATGACTACTTGTGGGAAAGGACCTAGGGGTGCTGTTGGCATTGATGGTTCAACGCCTCCTATCGCTATGGTTCCCGTGAGGTGCTCTTTGTCTCTTAAGCTCACTTTTGAGGCTGATGGGGATTTGGTGAACAACATTGACATTTTTAAGGCTCACGGGTTGATCTGCCACTTTCGGGGTTTTTGGCCTAGCCTCCCTCAACTACACGACTGGGTGTCTTGGGAATGGGAACCAATTTTGTTTGATACTATTCATACTTTTCTTATGGCTAAAGGGTTTTTCATAGCCAAGTTTGATAAGGCTAAGGATAGATCTAAGATATTGTGTGATTATTTCTTTAGCTTGGAGGAGGAAAAATTTATGGTAATGGTTAAGCCCTGGCACCCTGATTTTAATCCTTCTTTTGAAGTCTTCAACAAGATCCCTATTTGGGTCAGGCTTCCTAACCTCCCTCTTCATTTTTGGCAAGATTCTATTTTGGAGGAAGTGGGTGAGGCCTTGGGGGATTTCTTAATGTTGGATCATGACTCGTTTAATATTTATCACTCCACTGTTGCCTTCCTTTTCGTTGATCTTGACATTTCGAAGGGTCTTCCAATTGAAATCAAAATTGTGTCATTTGTGGGATCTTGGATCCAATAGCTTGACTATGAAGGTATTCCTTTTAGGTGTCGTAAATGCTTTAAAATGGGTCACATTTCCCTCAATGTGGCTTGGATACTAAGAAAAAGAAATCTTCTCCCTCTTGGTGGAAGGGTGCTTCCACCCAGCATTACATAGTCATGAAAAAATCCTCTCAGCTTGGGAAGGAGACTGATCCTATTTTGGAAGGTCCGGTGTCTTCTGTGGTGGAGGACGACTCGTGCCCTTTTGCTTGTACTGAGCCTGCTGTGGTTGCTGGCCCTGATTCTGTTCACCCTCTTGTTGGTTCTGCTCCAACTCCTTTGTTGGTTGGAGTTGTTCGCCCCTCTGCTGGTTCTTTCTAGATCCTTCTTTGCTGGATGGAGCTGGCCCCCTTGCTGGCAGTTCCATGGGTGTTGATTTTGTTGCCCCTGGTGGAGTTTTGGTTGTTGCTGGTTCTGATGCTTTTGATCCTCTTTTTGTTAGTCCCTTGGTTGGGATTAATGTTGGCCCTTTGGTGGGTGCTTCCCTGGATGTTGGCTCTCCAGTCTTGGACTCGTTGTGTTGGTAGGAAGAGGCTGCTAGAGTTGAAGAAGGGTGGATCACAGTTAAAGGAAAACAATCTAAGAGATCCTCCTCTTCTTTTGACATGACCCTTCGGTCCCATTAGAAGGGATCAAAAGTTGAGTCTCCTCTCTTTTATCTGTTGTTTTCCTTTGGTTTATCTTGCGCAACAGATTGGGGTGTTTTAGCTAGACTGCTTTCTTTGGCAGTGTTCATTTGTGAAGTGTTTGGGGTGTCTGGTCCTTTGTTTTGTCTGGACTGTTATATTTAAGGAACTCTTAAAGCTTTCTCTTAAGTTCCAGTTTTGTTAAGGGTTTCGGGGCCCCTTCAAAACCCGTTGTTACCTTAATAAAAAATATAACAAATTAAATTACACAAAAATTGCACAAATAGGAATAACTAATTTTTTATTACTTCAATATAATGAAATGCAAATCTTCAAAAACTACATTGCTTAGCCTCATGGGCTTTACAATCCAACACGATATAACTACTATTCAACTCCCAAATGAAGGGGAATCCTTCTCAACTTCAAATGATCAACTCCACTCTAAATGATCCACTCAACTCTGGATGCCCATACACTAGCTGATGCCACCCTTTTATAACATTCTTGTGCCCCTTGGAAATCCCACTTGCCCACTCGCCCTTTTGATGAACAACACATGGCTATATAGTGAAGCAACATATGGCCAATTAATGACCTTTAAACTTCTCTAGAAGGATCTCTAAAGATGTGTCTTTTCAATTTTCCAAAGTGGGCATCTAAAAAGGTTTATTTTCCCATTTTTTATGTAACCGTAGAATACATGTGAGTGCATGACTCTTGCCCTACCCACTCGGGAACTCCTCATTTAGCTAGAATGATATGTTATTTAAAGTAGTCAATTTTACATTCCTATAATCTTAGTGGGGGAAATTTAATCAAAGAGAAGCATAATGACAATTTAGCAAGACATTTTAGAGTAGATAAGATAGTTCAATCCATAATGAGAACTATTTTTGGCCACAAATATATAAGGATATGAGAAATTTTATCCAATCCTGTAAAATTTGTAATGTTGCAAAGGGAAGTAGTCAATATGTTAATTTGTAGCCCACACAAGTAGCAAAGTTGGCTTGGGACATGGGTTTTCACTCCATTGATTTTGGGTTTGACTTTGAGGCTTTGATTTCCTTGATGCACATGCTTTGCGGGCAATTTCCTACATCCCTAGGGAATTAGTTTCGCCTTACATGGCCTCTTCTTGGCCCCAACTCGGTAGTTTGTAAGCCTTAGGTGATGTAGATTGGCAGTGGGCTGAGTCATAGGGATACTCTT